>PQWD01006764.1:0-76109 GCA_019425675.1 Leucinodes orbonalis | reverse complement strand
ATACACAAATACGTGTAAACAGTCGAAGTTCAGGCAAACCTCATGGGTGTAGTGGTACTTATGCAGTAGCAGTTAAAATAAGATAACCTCATAAGCAATTTGTATGATATTAAAATAGCATTTCTAATATTTCAGGCGCCATACGTGATTACACTGGCAGTTACAATGTTGTCTTTTGGATCGTGAGCGGAGTGACACTAGCATCTAGCATTTCTTGGTACCTCGAAGTAGTTTATAAGAGAAAGAAATCGAAAAAAGTAAATGTATAAGTGAGGTGTTTTGTACAGGAAAAATAAGATATTATTTAATGGATTACAAATTATGAGTAGTTTATGACTTTTTAATGCTAAGAAATTATCCTACATAATTTCAAAGTAATTTATAAGTTATTCCAAATTCAGACTGATTTTTTTATAAGTGTTGCAATTATAAAACCTGCAAGAGTTTATTGTTAATATTTTTGATATGAAAAATATAATGTACCTTATAATTTTTTGATGTGCTTTTTGGCTGCTCAAGGTAATTTACCATAATTAATTATTTATTACATTAAGATTCGCTAAATTGCTCTTTAAATAAAGTTGCATTTTAGTAATCAATAAAAATACTGTAATTATATCGTTGTTTTATTTTTTATGTTAATTTCGACTATATTAAATTTAATAATACAATAAATGCACATCTGTTTTTTTTCTATGTTATAGGGAGCAAACGAGCTAGAGGGTCACCTGATGGAAAGTGATTATCTCCGCCTATTAACAATCGAGACACCAGAAGTGTCACCGGAGCGTTGCTTGCCTTTTAGGAAGGAATACGCTCTTTTCGTGAAGGTTCCAATGTCATATTTTTCAGGGCATACCGCTGCTGGGAGGTCGTTCCATAAAAGCAAATTTTAAATCTGTCTATTGATACAATTGGTAATAATTACAAAACTTTCGTAATTTATTATCTAAATAACAAAAGTATTATTTTCCTATTACAAAGTTGCACTATATACTTTGTGAAAAGAGCTGATGCATGAATCCTATTCAATGAAATCTGTGTGACGGGTCACCAGGCCTTTTGTGACTTTTGTAACGAGCTTGTGGCTTGATTCCAAAACTATTTGTCTGGAAAACTCATTGAGGACGGCCGTCCCGAGTCTAAACGGTTTTAAGTACCTATAAGGTATTAAATCGATTATGAAGTCGTTTCAAAAATTTGCTTAACAGTCCGAATAGAATACGTTACAATCTTACATAAACAGTAAACTTAAGTTATAATAATATAAAAATTTAATTGATGTTGAAATGAAATGTATTATTTGCATTGTTACGAAGCACTCAATGTTAAATGTCAAAGAGGCCTTTATCCATTAAGGGACACAGCTTAGGTGAGCCAGTAGACGCTCTAGCAATTCTTGTAATTCAGAATTAACAAGAACAGCAAGTAGGTCTTGAAAAATTATATTGAGAGAAGAAATCTCAATGTGATATTTTTTATAAATTGAATATTTTCAGCGAGAGACACTTCAAAAGGTGAAAAACGTGTCCCACCCCTCTGATTTCTAAACTATGGGGTTGATAACCTAACCTAACCTAACCTAAGAACGTCGGTGGCTCAGTGGTGTGGACTGTCGCCTTCCTACCGGGGGGGCTGAGGTTCAAATCCCGACACGTACCAATGTATTTTCGAATTTTCGAAAAATATATGTACGTTATCCGACGCTCTTACGGTGAAGGATAACATCGTGAGGAAACCTTCATGCACGCCTGCGAAGAGATTCGAAGGTTGTGTGTGAAGTCGTCCAATCCGCACTGGGCCCGCGTGGACGACTAAGGCCTAATCACCCTATACGGGTAGGCTCGTGCCCCTCGGTGGGGACGTTTAATGAGCTGATGATGATGATGATGGGGTTGATAAATACATTATGTACATTACCATGAACTCGAAAAAAATATTTTAGTTTGGAAGATATGTGGTTTGTAGTTTTTTTTTATACGTCATAAATGGTGAACCACTAATCTAGGGTGTCTAAGTTATTAAAAAATATTCATTTTATATAACCTGATGCTGCAGAACCCTCCTCGGGCCAGTCCGACTCGCACTTGTCCATATTTTCAGTTAATGATATGTCTAAATTGATATCAAGTATTATAATTTATAATAAATATGTTTTGTGCTTTGGATACAAAGCGTCAATTTGACCTCCTTAAGTAAATATTTGGTTGTAACTAATGTTGTCAACCAAATGCAAATTAAGCTACTGTAACATAAAAACATATTTCGCAATTTTATTCCCTCAAAAGTTTCCATTTTGTAAATATCGGTCTAATTAAGCAATGTTTTAACATTAAAATGGATGGACATAGATGAACGTATAATGTAAGGCCATATAAATTAACTTAACTTTTCTTCATCACCTTAACCTATTGAACGCCGGAATGCCAGACCAATAGAAAATTATTGTGTCTGGCGCTTTACGTCGTCATTGACGGTCAAAGGGTTAATATGGAAAGTTCACTTACAAGCATCAAATACAGAACCTATACATGACCTAGTTGACAGATAGACAGACAGTAACAAATTTGCAATATAAAGAAAAAAAACGATATACGTTTTTGTTTTTTAATATGGACACGAATTAAAATTCACAAAAAGAAAACCTAAAATAAGGAAGGAAAAGTGGCAAATATAAATAAATTAATTGTAAAATGAAGAGAAGTTTCCTCTTCGGAGTATTTTCGGAACCGGAACGGAGGTCTTTAATTTTTTTAAGCATGGTAAATTCAGTCTTAAAGCATTAGACATAAAGTAGAATATTCATTAGCTTTCACATTTATAAATTAATAACTCTGCAATTGTTTTTGTTCTTTATTCAATTTCGCAAACAATATTTCACTTTATGATTCAATTTCCTTGTAATTTCGCATTTCATCGATACCAATTTTGTTTCATAAGCATTGGTATGGTCTACAAAATAATTGCAATAGGTTTTTTGTTTAATACACTACTGACTTTTTTATCGTTTGAATTAGCGATTTGTAGACATTGTAGGTGTACGAATTGCGGTAACAAGAGTACTTTGTTAAGTGTGAAAAGTACGGGCAAAATCAAAGCCATCGTTTCATTGCCTACCTATTGGAAGAAGGTTTGTTCGAATTGAAAATGCAGTAAGTAGTGCATCAGAGAACTTAAACCAAGAATCGCTGGCTGATAGATCGGGAAGGTTATTGAGTGGCCGTTTAGCAGAAAAATGTGAAATGAAAGCACTATCTCAAATCATTTAATTTTATTATTAGTCCAAATTTCTGCCAAAATACACAAGCACTACTTTACAATATGCATACCATTGAGATAAATATGCATACATAATAAAAAACCTGAGGAAAGTTGTTTTCATACGTCATCAGAGTCGTTAAAACGTCGTTAGCCAAGCGACCTACTCGCTTTGCATTAATTAATCTGAGTTTGTTATCTCTGGTATCTTTCCTATTTATAATTAAGTGAGAGTCTGTTTTTTGTGTAAATAATAAATTATTAAACAACTTTGACAATAGTCGTCTGATTTCATCTCACGCATTTCTCCAGTCATAAGAATTAGGCTTTTATTATAGTAATGTTCTGGGTGAAAGAGTGAAACAGATAGTAAAATTACTATATTTTAACATAATGTGTTGTTCATCACTTTTAATGTCCAATGCCTCTGCAATTCCTATATATTTTCACGCAGCATAGCTACAAAGATTGTAGCTAGTGAAATTAACGGGTATAAGAGACCTTACATCTGTTGTCTCGGGTGTCGGGCGCAGTGCGGCATTGCAGAAAATAATAACTGTCTTTTAGTTGTTGGTCTTCTTGCTGCTCCGTCATGGTCAGACGCATTACTTACCATGCTGAGCTTGACCGTCCTGTACACTTCGTAACATAAAAAATATATAAGTGGCTTTTAAGGACTTCCAGCCTAAAATCTTAACCGGGAGGAACGAATCTCGGAGAAACTCTAGATATTATTTTGCGGTCATCCATCCAACAATATGCGAATGCGATAGTTGCTTGACTTTTTCGATCGTTAACCAAGCGTACTAGCGCTAGGCTAACGACCCCTTACAACATACGAGCTACTGTTTTGTCACAAATCAATTGCATTGTGGACCATTTTTTTCACTATCGCTACTCGACTCGAGGATATTGTATCAATTTTTTGATATTTACTACCAAATTGCTATATTATTACAGAAATACGCTTCAAATTAATTAAATTAAAATCGTTATGGGCATATTTTTTATTTATTTACGAGTATGCATAATATTTTCTCGGCCCTATTTTATGCCTTAGTCAGTGTCTTTGGTCGAGCCCATTGAACTCAGTACAAGTAATATAGCATGGCTACCTACTGTTTCTCACTTGACCATAAGCTACATCTTAGTTTGAATCACGTGATTGTCTGAGAGTAATGATAATTCCGTGCTCAGAATGGGACGTTTAGCCGACGGCCCTGCTGCCATTAGGAGGTCGTTACGGAAAAGTACAGCCTTTTTTGATCAGGTGGTTCGGGATCTCTAACCTCAAGGCTTTTTCTTGCGCAAGGCTTAATAAATGAATACCCAATGACATTTACACGGCGCTATATGGTGCGGTGAGCACTTCATATACCTATGCAAATAAGCAGTGCATACCCTGTCTCCAGACAACCAACAGGAAAATCGCCAACATATTAAATGGTTCCCACTCATTCGCCCATTTTCCTCAACAGATTTGAAACTATAGGCGATAGGAAAATTGGGGATATGGTTGCAGATCCGAACATTAAAAAATGGGATGTGACGTTAATGTGTACCATTTTGAAATTAACATTCATTTAATTAGTCAAAATTACGTAGCGTAAACACATATACTTTTTATGAAGCAACTTTTTCTAATTTTTGATTTATCGGGACATGAAGATCGGGATCCGTCCTCGGACATCCCCTGGAAATTGGGACGTCCCACACAAATCGGGCCACCTAGCAATACAATAGTATTGCTAGGTGTCCCGATTTGCGTACTACTTACTAATAAGTAAGGTAAACAATTTTAATTTATATAGTGAATAAACTTTTTACTTTTCCTGTAAATACATAGTTTTAATATACTATAGACATTATTGAGGCCAATACAAACGGATATGTTCGTGCACACAAATTTTTGTACTGCACAAGAATCGAACCTAGCGCCCTTGGTTCGGTAACAAAGGTATTTACATCATATAGATCAATAGTGTAACGGGTTCGGTTTACGATCGCCTTCATAATAATTATTTTTTTATTTGTACTAAACTGCCTTACCATTAATCATAACTATGCGGTTAACCGGCGTGCCTCCAATGGATATTGATAAGATTAAACGACTACATGTAAGAGACGTCGGCTACTACACCAAGGGTTTCGGGTTCGATCCGCGGGCATTACAAACATTTGTTCGGTCCTGGGTGTTTCTATGTTTCATATGTATTTACATGAAATCATCATGAGCTCATTTTAACATCCCCATTGAGAGGCACGAGCTTTCTAGTATAGGAAGTGTAGGCCTAGTGTTGGGCAATATAAATTATCATATTTTTTCTTCATCACTTTAATATGGAAAGTACACTTCGTCACCATCATCAACAGCTCATTATACGTCTCCACCGAGGGGCCTATCAGTATAGAAAATATATATAGGCCTTAGTCATCCACGCGGAGGATTTTTTTAATTTCAGAAATTGGAAAATAAATTGGTATACATTTGTATCTGCACCTCCAGAATAGAAGACAGACCACACCAATAAGCAAAATACGGTCACCATAGAATTTATTATAGTTAGTGCAAATTTATAACAGTTCTATAAATAAACCAATATATAGGTAATACGACTGTGTCATGGGTATTTTAAAAGAAGCCACACAGGTTATGGCCGTTATTACCATATACGAACCAAAATATGCGTACATAGTTTAACCACTATGTAGACGAATAGTAAACTTAGTAAACTAAACAAACTGGCTGTGTGAGACAAATCTATATATATGATAAAATATATACGGAAATGCAACAAGATAACACCACTTAATCATCAAGATAGTTAAACTAATGCATTAAAAACCTAATACTTTATCGTATTGTTAATGTATTAGTTGTGGCTTTTGTAACATTACGTTAAACGTTACCAAATCAAACAAGAATGTATTTATTTATTGCATTATATTACACAATGTTTTTAACTCGAAGGATGTAACGTTATAACGACGTTTTCCTCAGAGTATTGAAGGCACTCGTCTATGAATAAAGCTAACATATAAATGCTTTTATAAACTTAATAAAATAATCATTATGGTTGCAATCAAACCATTTTAATCTACCATTAAGTTTGAAAATATTATTGAGAAGTGCCGGAAATTTTACCTTGAACATACATCATTCATCATCAGCTCATTAAACGTCCCCACCGAAGGGCACGAGCCTACCCGTATAGGGTGATTAGGCCTTAGTCGTCCACGCGGGCCCAGTGCGGATTGGACGACTTCACACACAACCTTCGAATCTCTTCGCAGGCGTGCATGAAGGTTTCCTCACGATGTTTTCCTTCACCGTAAGAGCGTCGGATAACGTACATATATTTTTCGAAAATTCGAAAATACATTGGTACGTGTCGGGATTTGAGCCTCAGCCCTCCCGGTAGGAAGGCGACAGTCCACACCACTGAGCCACCGACATACATACATACATACTCTTAAGTTAACTGATAATTTTATTTTATCTAATAAACTTTTACATTCACAGCCCTTTATGTTGTTAATATAATTCTATGATCTAATATATGAAGTTCTATTATATTATTATGAAGTCCTGAAATCCTTGTATCCACGCCAATCATCCTGCGAATGAATTATAACAAGTTTATAGCGTCTAATAGTGGCACATATAAGAATGTCCAACATAGAGGTAAATTCACATATTTTTCTTACAAGGGAATTATCCCTTTCAGCCATAAAGGTAGTGTATATTTACCAATAAACGAACTATCAAATGTTTGACAAAATAACGTTGGTCCTAGCGTTTTACTTTGTCCTTAGATTTTATTTTGTATACAATCATAAACATTTTGTTTAAACACATTATTCTGGTAGCCGAGCACTGGTAGCTTAAATGTTTGCAATAAGCGATCAAATAAGTTTTAACGGTCAATTAGCGTTCCAAATTTTCTGCAATTAAAAATATACTCAACTGAGAACAGTTAAAACGTGTTTTGCTGAAAACGTATTCATACAAAGTTAATAGAACTTAAATATCATAATTTTTTTCGGGACAAAATACTTAATGGAGTAATATAATGATCAACATCTCTTTATGTCATCGATATAACTGTATATATAGAAAATGGTACTCCCGAGAAACAATATTATTTTACAAACCATAAACCGTTTAATTCCTTTGTACATAGGCAGATAAGAAATATTACAAAATATTATTTAACGATATTTACCTGAGTCTTTAAACCCTTAGTTTCAACTATTTTTAAACAAAATCAATATAGTCTATTCCATATGTATTACTTTAAATTATTTAATTGCAGATTTGGAGATTTTCTGAAATGTATTCCGTGGTGGTTAAGATAGAAAATAACTGAAGCCGTAAATATACTAAGCCGACAGACTTAAATTGTATGTAGACAACGGGTTGGAAAACCCAATAGAAATCTTATCTGTTGAATAGACATATTTACTTTATTTATTGCTTAGAATGCATTTCAGTAGGTGATTTAAAAAAAATATCATTAATATTGAAGTGAAATAAAGTTTCATATATTCCATGTAAGTATAGTCCTTTAAGTTAGCAAGTAATTTTATTCAAAACGGACAGTGAAGAATTAGTTATAAGTAGCTGATATTTTCATTTATATAAAAAGCGAACAAAACATTTGTGGTATGGCATTTAAATAACGTAAAAACTATATTCTTAAATAAATAAAAGTCCTGTGCCTCAGACACGAGCAGGTCAATTTTATATACCTGCCTTCTGGTTCATTGCGTGTCAGCAAGATTACAAGTGGGTATCATAACATGATGATTCATCTATACAAATCCTCATTTTAATCTAATAAATAAGATGTTATTCAAATAAAAAGCCATCCTTTTCCTAACAATTGGACCTATATGTTCAAAACTCACTGAAGATTGTCTTTCGATTTCCAGATCATATAATGAAAACTGACTTTTAGCTTCCTTTATGCATTACAAACACATCATAAAAGCCATAGAAATTAAAACAAAAATGTTCCTTTAAACCAGTCTTACAAGAAGGTTTTGTGATTTAAAACAAAGCAGTATACTTTTAAGCAAGGAAAATGGAACCCTTTAACTCGTTCTACAACTCTGTTGTCTGCAAAGATACTTTATTATAGGCACGCGTAATGAAATCAAGTTAAAATTTTACCATGCACGCAGAACTGTGTAAACCATAGAATTAGTAAAAAATGGATTAGGTTTATAAAAAGCGCTGCCAACTGATAGCATTCTTTTTATTGACTTTGAGCTATAAAATTTGGAATGTAGTATCATTATGATATTCTGGGAACTAGTGAAAAAAAAAACAACAGATAACATTTGCTATTTAATTATGTGTAAAGGGGTCGAAGTCTGAGCTCGAAGAAGTGAGGTATCATATGATACAGTTTGATGCGTATACCTATTTTGTAACTAAAAACATATTTAAGGATTTGTCAAATATTTAGTTATTTTATTTAATAACGATATTTAACATAGTTTTTCCTTAGAGTCGGCAAAGTGTGTAACACAGTTTTTAAAACCGTGATTCCAAGTGGGCTGGAGTTTCTTGTTGACTTAACCCAAAATAGTGACCCATACAACATTCGGCAACCAGAATCTCAAGATTTCCTTTGATTTATCTACTTAGACTTGTATTGTATTTCTATTGGATTCGGTTTATTAATTTAGTTTAGTTGTACAAAAATATTTACTCGAATGCTTATTGCTTCTTTAGATAGCGACCATCTATTTATAAAAAGAAGACTATTCCTAAAATATTATGTATTCTAGTATGAAATACAATGAATCAAACGACTATATGGCTCATCTGGGGGGTAACCCCCAATCTCTTAAAACAGTATTGTTATAATGATACGTCAGCATTTTTGAACCAGAAAAGATGAAGTAATATTATTGTAACACTGTTTTAAGAAATGGCGGTAACCCCCCTGATGGTAAAATAACACCGCCAAAACCGTGTTGATTTGCAATACCAGAAGCCATTTGTATCTCATAAAACGCAGAAAAGTATCGAACTTTTACGAAGTTTCATCTATGTGTAAAATTAAATACATTACAAAAAGGTGCCTTGCATAATATTTTGCTTCTGAGAAACCTTGTTTAATCTACCTTAACTACCTTAACCTTACTAAAAATCATACATATTTCCTAATCCTAGATATTATTAAATATTTTTTAAAACAATCATAACGACCCATTTATTATCTTGAATGAAAATTCGAGTTGCGTAACATTTTGAAAGCAAATCGTAAACATTACATTACTGTGAGAAAAGCGGGCGCAGGGCGCGAACTTTTCAAGTCCGTACTCCAAGCCCCGTTCTTACAATACACCGTAAAGTTTGTATAAACAAGTCTTACTGATATAAGTAGGTCAACAACTGCCCACTGTCTCTGGCGAGCGAGATTAATTCTGATCAAACACCGCGCGACAAGTCAACGCATCGCTCTAGCATAAATTAATAAAAAATCACTCGATTGAAAAATATTATAAAACAAACACTGCATAGTCTTTGCGTATCACTTGTTTGCGTATAGTGTTTGTGGAAATTCCGATGTTTCCATTCTATTTAGTATTGTATAATATCTCGTATCCTCAATTAAGATATTAAATATAATCTTCAAAACAAACATTTTGTGAATATACGATAAAACAGGATTTATTGGACCACCAGTGGTGTTATAAGGGCATTTCGAAGTGTGAACCGATCGTTAAGTGTCGGCAAATATGAGAAAAATAATGGAAGAGAAAATTAGTGACAAATTGTGCATCAGTGACGATGACAAGTATGAATATGTGCCTCCCGAAGGCGGCTGGGGATACCTGGTCTGCGTTGGTTTATCTGTTATATTTGTAAGTACCATATAATTATTTCAGAACTGTAGGCCCGTAGTTGTTTTTTTATGAATTAAAAATATAGTTTAAACATTTTTATTTTATCGATTCCAATAAAGTATACAGATAATTTATTATGAACGACCTATGTAGTGCAAGTGGTGAGAAAATAACTTCCCCAAGGGTTCGCACCACGGAAAGTACAAACATTGTTTGCATAAACGTGCCTGTTTTTACAAGTCTATTTTTATGTATCATATTAGCAATAATATAATACACAGAAATTATGTGCAGTATGCCACTGCATATATTATTTGGCCACTGCCAAAGGTGACCTTCACGAGTCGAGTGATCTCTTCCAAGCAACCTTAGGATAAAGAACACGAAAAAAAGTAAGGCAGCCTATTTTCTATTTTAAATTTCAAATAAATAAATAAAATAATTAAACTTTCCAACGGTTTTCAATAGATACATATATGATATAATCAATACTAAATAAGTTTTTATACAAACTTTAGTGTTTATATTGGATAAATTTATTGGATATGTATGTATCTCAATAATTCCGTGTACGAGTAAAAATATCTTAATTGGTTAAAACATTTCAATGGCATCAATGTTGTTTACCTGCCATATAAAACATGTCAACAAGTTTTGTAATTAATTTATTTCCATTTAAATAATTAACATCTTCCGCCGAAAAGCTTTCCGTTACGTGCTCCGCAGTAATTTATTCATTTAAAGTAATTAAGTTAGTTTAACTTACAGTGATGCAAACGACTACCTGATTTTATTATATTAACGACCCATGCAATGTAATAGTCAAGACGTCGGCTTCTACACTAAGGGTTTTGGGTTCGAACGCCCGATAATACAAAAAATTGTGTACATAAAAATTTCTGTTTGTAATTGGCATTCATATTCAATAAAAGTATAGATGAAGGCATATTTCCAAATTTAATGAAGTTTAGTAAATTAATTCCATTATATAAATCTGGGGCCAAAAGTGATCCATCCAATTATAGACCAATTTCCATTCTACCGTCGCTCAGTAAATTTTTGAAAAAATATAATTTAATCATTATTAAATTATCTTAATACAAATGAAATATTGCATAAAAAACAGTTCGGTTTTACCAAAAATAGAAATACTACGGATGCAGGAATTGCCCTCATTAAGCACGTATATGACGCCTGGGAGAGTAAGCAAGATGCGATTGGGATTTTTTGTGATCTGTCAAAAGCATTTGACTGCGTCGATCATGAGACCTTACTTATCAAGTTAAGACATTACGGTGTATCAGATTGTTCAGTAAAATACTTAAGATCTTATTTGACGGGCAGAACTCAAAAGGTTGTTGTAAACGGTTCTTCTGGTGGCCCACTACGCATGGGCGTGCCTCAGGGTTCTATATTGGTCCTTTACTGTTTCTTTTATACATAAATGACCTTCCTTACCATTGTCATAAACTTTCTGACATAGTAATTTGCAGATGATACATCATTGCTTTTTAACGTTAATAGAAAAAAAGAAACATTTGACGATGTAAATGGTGCTATCTCACAAGTAATGCATTGGTTTACAGTTAATATTTATTTAACACTTAAAAAAACTAATTGTATAAAATTCTCATTACCTAATGTTTCTCTCAATTCTCATTACCTAATGTGAGGCAGGTCATCACCAGTATTAATTTGAATGACGAATGCTTAAAAATTGTTGATAGTACAGTATTCTAGGCATTACTATAGATTCAAAACTCCAGTGGGACCTCATATGAAGCTTTGGCAGTAGACTTAGCTCAGCAGCGTATGCAGTTAGGAAAATAAGGCTCTTAACCGATATTGAACAGCAAGATTGGTTTATTTTAGTTGTTTTCATAGTATAATGTCATATGGTCTCTTTGTGGGCTCAGCTGCTGATATAACACTATATTTGTACTTCAAAAAAGAGCCATCCGAGCCATTTATAACCTTAGACCACGTGATTCACTTCGGGAAGTATTTAAAAAAATCGATATTTTAACAGTAGCGTCCCAATACATTTACCATAATCTAGTTTATGTCCACAAAAATCTTCATTTGTTTGAAAAAAATTGTGACGTACATAACTTTAATACTAGGAGCAAAAACAAACTTGCTGTCCCAAATCTTAGACTAAGTAAAGTAGGAAAATCATTTGTTGAAAGAGGCAATTGACGATTCAAAAGTATCTGTAACAGATTTATTTGAATAAAGATTTTTTTCTTTCTTTCTTTCTTTCTGTTTGTCTATGTATAACATGCATGTATATACAAAAAAATGGATATAAGTAAGTAAATCATTTGTATAGTACCTTAACTACAATCTCCTCGCTTGATATGGTTCTAGATGGCGCTGCGTGAATTTCAATGGATATTTATTTATGATGACAGTTAATCAGTTACCAACGGTAACGTTGGTAAAATAAATAAATAAATTTTCTCTGACATTCACACAGCGCCATCTTACTTAACCCATTAAACGCCGTGAATCCAGACACAATGGAAAATCTTTTGTGTCTGGCGCTTTAAGGCGTCATTGGCGGTCAAAGAGTTAAGCGTCATGGTTACGTAACAACGGATAAACATACTTATTTTCTTTTTTTGTAAATACATACATATTACACATAGAAAACATCCAGACCAATACAAAAAGACATGCTCATGCACACAAATGTTTGTACTGCCCGGGGATCGAACCCGGAACCCTTGGTGTACGAGCCGACGTCTCAACCATTACACCAGATGCGTCGTTATGGTTATGAAATCCTCTTAAAGACCAAAACTTACAGATTCAAATCCCATGCAGTGTAAAATTGAGTGCATAAACTCAATCTAGATAAGACAATAAAATAAAATAAAATGGGGATATTTATCGTTAACCTGAGAAATTAAATAAAACTCATTTCTCAGGTAAAAATATGATATAGGAAAACTAGAAAAAGCTACATTCATTCATGTCATTCAATTCATTCAAATTTACAGCTTCCCATTCAAGTATAATAATAATTGTATAAATTAAATATTAAATCTTATAGGATATTTTTAAGAAGTATTGTACCTAAATTTCCACAAAAAAACAGTACTCTTTTGAAGTAAATGAAACTTAGTTTTGTCAACCAAATTAACAATCGATTGTTAACAGTTCTATTTTTCCTAAATTGTTGATAACTATGTAGTTATTGTAATTTTACTTGGTTATGTGTTTCTTATCTGCATATAAATATTGTTACCGACTTGCCCGCTCAATGTATTTTAAATTAGTTAATGTGCTTGATAAGTCGTAAAAGATCCGGAAACAAGACCATTAGATCATAGTCCAATAAACTTAATTATAAGCTTCGTAATGAATCTTGTGAACACTACTTTGTAGTGACACCCCTGTCATGTAATGGTAGAGAAGTGTCCTTTTACACCAAGGATTTCCAGTTCTATTCTCGTGTAGGTCTGGACGTATTCTAAGTATAAAATATACATATATACCTGTATATTTTAAATTACATAACAAAAATACAGTTTTTCACTGTTTAGTACCTACTCAGTATAGTATAATTTGGTCTAGATGGTGATATACTCGCATATAGCCCTGTGGCTATTTAGAGACAAAAGGCATCGGTTTATATATTTGCCCTCGGATATTGTAAATACATATGAGCGGCGGAATCATCTACATCAGTGGGTGATTTGCCTTCTATATAAAGCAGGGGCAAACGAGGCTCTTATATAGTCTGAGCACCAAAGTAAATAACACTGCCTTTGTACAAGGGAAATACCCCATACCACAGAAACACTTTCCCTTCCTTTCAGTTAGAATATGCTCTTTTAACCGCTGCTGACGGAAATATCCAACAGAAACAATTGATTTTCTATTGTGTCTCGAATCATGGCGTTAAAGGATTGAAACATTTTTAAACATCATCATATTCAGCTCATTAACCCACACCTAGGAGCACGAGCCTACCGTATAGGTGTTTAGGCCTTAGTCGTCCACGCGGTCCAGTGCGGATTGGACGACCTCTCGCACAACCTTTGAATATCTTCGCAGGCGTGCGCAGGTTTCCTCACGATGTTTTCCTTCACCGTAAGAGCGTCGGATAACGTATATGTATTTCGAAAATTCAAAACACATTGGTATGTGGCGGGATTTGAACCTCAGCCCTCCTGGTCGGAACGCTCTTTTTCTTTAACTATTTGCAACTATTTGTGACGGTAATTTATTACATTTTTTTAGCTTCTATAGGCAGACGTTAGTCCGCTATCTCACCTGATGGTAAGTGATGATGCGGCCGAAGATGAATCATGCCTGCCTAGAAACAGTCTCTAGTATATAAATCTTAATAATATTAATCCTAATTACATAATCCTAGCTGTATTAAGGAAATACTACAAAAACGTACTTGTAGTAACTACATACATCGCTACATATGGTGCTAACGGTAAATTGCGTATTTTAATTCATTGCCATTGACAAGAAGATACCTAATACCCGCATGACCTTTTATAGATTATTGAGGAATAATTATACTAACATTGTATACTATTAGTTGCAACTTGCTAGGTAAAGCCATGCTTCGTGATGCTAATTAGCAGTTACGTAACAGCCTGTTAAGTAATTTACTTAACATTTTATTCATTGATTGATGAATAATGAGGTGTGGTTGGCTTATTGGTGTGGACTGCTGCCTTCCGATCTGAAGGGTGCAGTATCGAATCTCGTCACGTTTCAATATATTATAATTTGTACGTTTATCCGACGCTCTTACGTTGAAAGAAACCATCGTGGGGCACGCCTGCGAAGATATTCGTAAGGTTGTGCATGAAGTCGGCTAATCCGCACTGTGCCCACGTGGGTAGGCTCGATGATAATAATTGATGCAAAATTAGTAAATGCCATGAGAAGGAAAAATCAGAATATGATGTAGTTTAATCAGTTTATATTAACTACTATCAAGTTGTGCATCTGATATTAAATTAAGGAAAGATTAGGTATTTTAGTATTTCCTACGGCTAGATCAAGCGAGTTTAGGATAAGCTACTTTAAGGAAGTACTTAAACTAGCTAATCCTGAACTCGCTTACGTACGTAAGTACATATCATTATTTTTTAACTCCATGTCTCGTTCCTATTTTTAGATTGCAGGCACAGCTCACCAACCAGTATTTGGATTTATCTATAACGATTTCCTGGAGGAGCTAGGGGTGGGAACGGGAGCTGTTACTGTCGTATACGGAGTATTTCAGGTCACATTAGCCATTTCTGGTAAGTCAAACTATGCTCATAATATATTCTCACACTAAATCACTACATAGTATAAAACACAGTCGCTTTATTCCTATGTACGTTTAAATCTTTAAAACTAGGCAACGGATTTTAATGCGATTTCATTAGTAGAGTGATTGAAGAGGAAGAGTTTTATATGTATAATAGCATCCATTAAATAATGGTGAAATTCTGTTATTTTTGAGAATTGTAATGCGATGTTGTAAATAATAACATTTTTACTGCTAACATAGCAAACGAAGGCCCTACAAGATTTATCAATATAATGTTTTATAACACAAAAGCTTTTTGTAGTGTATTTCGTATCACATTGTATCCGCGCGAATTAGGTGGGTCACTAGTGCTAAACTAAAAAGACAAGTGGAAGCCAAGAATTAAATAAATTTCAATTTTCTTAAAATCTAATCTATTAGGCAAGACCGGAATTCTCATATCCCTTCGTCAGCTAAGGCATCTCCACGAAAAGTATACTAATACATAATTTTTCACATTTGAGCGAATATACAACTATGAATAGTCAGTTACAAAAAGCTATAACAAGTTTACTTGTTCCAAAGTGCTACTTTTATCAATTCGCATTCTTGATACTTAAGGCTATCGTGTGAACTTATCTATAAAACACGGTAAAAAATATTTGCTTCTGTAAAAATCTTGTTGAGTTGGCTGGAGTCTCCTTTTAAGTGTATTAGCTGTTTAGGAGAAATAATTATTATAATAGAGATTAACTATTATAATATAGAGGACTATTTCTTTTACAGGTTTTTCAGCGAACATAGCTCTAAAAAGGTTATCACTCCGACAAGTTGGCCTAATAGGGCATTTATATACACGCTGGCGTCATTTCTAGCAATATTCGTCGTATCCACAACCCAACTAATCATAACAAATGGGTTTCTCCAAGCTTGGGAATGGGCCTGCTTATACCGGTCTCGTATACAAGTTTTAACAGCTATTTTACGAAGAAAAAAGTGCTCTATTTGAGTCTGTGTAAAGCTTCTATTGGCTTGATAACGATGGTGTACCCGCTTTTCATAAAATTTACAATGACTGAGTATGGATTCAGAGGAACTTTGGCTATTATTTGTGGTATATCGGCGCATAGTATATTCGGAGCTGTGGTAATGCATCCAGTGAAGTGGCATATGGTGAAACAACCCAAACCATGCGAGAAAATAGTTTGTAAGTATATGACGTATTCCCTTGGTATTAATAATAATAATTCGTTCTAGTAAATTTACATACAAAAATCGAAAATAGTAACAAAACTTACAAACTGTAACAACAAATACCTGCTTCAACAAGTAAGAACACTGGTAAATTTATTTTATTTTTGTATATTAGTACAAAGATTAGAATTGTCATTTACATTCCCATGAATGATAAACAATATGCTTTAAAAATATTTATTCCATATAAAAAAATTAGCCTCATAAAAAATTAACTATTTTACATGTAGGTGAATCATTGTCTTCATTTCACTAAAAAGATGTCAATATTGGAAAAATATTTTCTAATAGTAACGATAACCACACTTTGCCGAAGAAGATGTAATTTTTTCAGAAGCTTAGATAACTTTATCAGCATATTTACTTTATGTTCATACTATTGACCTTATAAGATCATGGCGTTCAACAAGCAATTATCGCTATCGTTACAAATAAGAAAAAACTTTAATGCGATAAAGTCACAGTTTAATTAGTTAACTCCAGTTAAATGTGACACATTTATTTATCGAACAGTTCTCAGCTGTGGTTAGACTAAATACAGGAATTAATTAGTAAAGGAGCATGTTGCTTGTTAGTACATTCTTGAGGTATTTAATGTGTTAAGTTACCAATTAAATACAAAGTATCAAGAGTGAAGTTAGCCACTAGCATTCCCTCATCGATATGTCAGATCCTAAATCATAATTACAGCCTAACATAGAAAATTAATGAAACATTTACACATTCAGTAGGTAAGCAATTTATTACTATATTATACACATGAATTTGTTTAAGAAACGGGAAGCTATATACTTGCAGATGACAATGTAAACTCTCATACTATTGTTATGAACTTAAGCTTTCAAAAGCACTCTATTAAATTTCTGACTTAAACAGTTAATTATGTAACAATGTAGCCCAAACTTTACATTTGAGAGATAATAGGCACGTGCTACCGAGCAACCTAAAATTAGATAATGGTTCACAATATTAGTTACTTCACAATATTAGGTTTCATTAAATTGACCGTAAATACTTTAATAAATAGATCGAAATACTTAAAAATAACTTTATTATGCTTACTTGTAAGCTAATTTTTCTCTTATTTGTATTAAAACCAAAAATACGTATATTTGACCATGTGGTTTTTTATTTAACTACGTATAAGTACTTAGCTATATCATCTCTTCCAATGAATAACCCAAAGTAATCACAGAAAATCATGTCAAGAAACAGTATAGGCATATAAGAACCTAAAATTTAATAACGTCTTGGTACTTTGTATCGTGATTTCGAGCTGGGAATATGAAATTTTCAATTCCACAAGGCTCGACTCGCAAATTACCTACTGAGGAGTTTTATTAATATCACGCCCCATATGTTCGTTATGGTGAATGTTGTGAACAATATGACGGTTCATTTTGGGCTCCTTTATTCACAGTTGCGATATCACAACTTTCATTTTCATATTGATGCCGTCTATAGAGTTAAGAGAAACATTTGTATACATAATGTAGTTAAATAATAATAAATATCATAATAAAAATCTTTATTTTTCTCATCACAAATCACGTGTTAAGCTATACAATACAAGAAAAGTTATATAATTCATCTTAATAGAACAAAAGGTATATAATTCATAAGTTCAAATAACGTATGGTTTGAGTGAGACTGATGCCTGTGATTGACATTTATATACCTGTTGTACAGGTCACCAGGCTCCCACCACCTCGGTATTAAAAAACAGGAGTATGTATGTGTGAGTTTATATGTGTGAAGAGATATGTGAGTATATATTGTGTATATGTGAATAAGGAGTGTGTGAGTTTGAATGTGTTATTTTATCTATTTGTTAATAAATAGGTTTCAGTTTTCCATTTCATATAAAATCCAACATTCATAAATTGCCAACACATTTAGTATCTCATATTTACCGATATACGAGGAATGGGACCTTGGATACGCAAAACTCAATAATATTTCAATCTTTCAGTGATTCCGCCAACACCAGCCGTCGCTGAGGAAGCGAAAGACAAATTCGATTTCAAACTAGAACTCAAGAAGGGGAATAACGCGAAATCTGCTGAAAACTTGTATTCAAAAGACAACAAAAACTTCCAAAATTCACAGTTACTGTTGGCACCGAAATTCGCAGATTCCCGGCGGCTTAGTATTCCAGTGGTGCTAATTCCAGATAGTCAGGAGAATAGCAGATTTAATTCTTCAGACAATGTTTATATTGAAAACCTTTACAAAGCTGCATCAGTATCTAGTTTAGGCAACTTTGGGAATATCGCCGCGGAACCTATGCCAATAATCAAGAACAAAGAAGGGAAATGGTAAGTTGTTTTTGAAATGAAATACTATTTCGAAACATAGTTATTTTTCATTTAGTTAAGATATTTACCTTAATTGTAAAATCTCTAATAGGAAGTATGTAGAGAAGTGCATCTTATTTAACAAGACCTCAGTTCCGATAAATTAATCCCTATGTCGAACATGTGTTTTAATGATATATTTACGTTATCAGAAGAAAGATGTTCGTTAAGAAAATAAATCTCATTCGAGGCCGTCTGTCTGATAACACAGATTTTTAAACAAATACGGGACTTGAAATTATATATTTAAGTAAACATCACTTGTATAACACGAGTATGGTCTGTGAGGTAGGTAATTTTATATGTATATGTTTTTAGGATATTGAGATATTGGGAGTTTCACTGTGAAATATTTGGACCCAGTTTAACCTTCCGCATTAATTCGATTGTATCCCGCCGAATAGCAAACGAGGTTTTTGTGATCCACTAACTCGCACTGCAGCAGTGCATTGGTTAAGGCCGAGACTTAACCAAAGGGAAGACGAGACTTGCGGAGAGGTCTTGTATAGTTGGGAAAAAGTATTTAAAACATTATTTTCATTTCAGGCAAACTGTAGCAGAGTATTTGGATTTAACGCTGCTGAAAGACTGGGTTTATGATAATATAATTTTTGGAATGGCCCTTGCATTTTTTGCTGATCTCACGTTTTTTACCTTAGAACCATTGTTTCTTGACAGAAATAACCTCAGCAGGGTAAGTTTTTTGTTTCTGAATTCGCTTTTATCTAAATATCAAACGACATCTCTTCAACATATCAGAGTCCACTGCCGGATAAGTCTTCCTCATTCTGCGCCAGGTATCTCTGTGCTAAAGTACTGGCAGCTGTTAATCGCTGAGGGCTCGTATAGATAGAGAACTTTCACAAGATGTCGGTTTGATGGGCGTCCTATAAAATTCCTGCACGTCCTGAATCATAGACGCAAGGCCATTTGGCAGTAAACGAAATGACATCCTACTACTAGTTACTAGTTTACTAGTGTAAAAAGTAAATTACAGGCATTATAGTATACATATATTACTGAAACATAATAAATATACAACACTGAAATAACATAGTGATCTTCGTGAACACTATGAGTAGGTGTAATCGTGAACTACCATAGTATGATGCTGTCATAGAAAATCATTAATCATCGTAATACATTGAAACGCATGAATATAAATACTTAGATCAAGTTTAGCTTGGTTATTTATGATAGCTGAAAGCTGGACAGATCTTCAAAAATGAAAAGTTTAAAATATTTCAAAACAGTAAGATGAAAATTTGAATATGAGAACAAAATAAAGTGAGCTCAAAAGTTGGAAACTTTCTGAAACTTTCAATTTTGTATTCAAACAAAATGTCAAAGAACGGGACATTGTAATTTGTTACGACTCATTTTGAAGTAACTCCTATTATCGGGCTATATTTTGTCTTGTTTTGAATGGACTATTATTTAGTGTTGTCGAAATTTGTTCATTTTAATTGCGATTTAAAATATGAGGACTACAGCTTGAAGCACACTTAAAACCTTACATTTTAACCAATCAGCCTGCTTCTTAAATGTAATTATGTAATAAGTTATAAACAAGTTTGTCCCTTGCTATTATAAATTTGTAACGATCACTTCGCATTAAATTTTGGTTCTTTATTATTCAACATAACAAATAATACATTTTCAGGGGGAGATCGCGAATATTATAGCCATAGGAGGAGCAACTGACATGGGTGCAAGACTAATGCTAGGAGTTACTGGACAGTTCTTTAAGATGAACAGTCGGCATATGTTTTTTGCTGGTTCTCTTTTAGCAGCTGTGTTTAGAATAGGTTAGTATTTCTTTATAAATATATAACTTCATAGAAAGTAAAAAAGAAGGTTCTCTTGATAAAAAGTGTTACAATATAGCAATCATCAGCGACTGAGTGCGTGACTGATAAGGGCATAATAGTTTTGAGCAACTTACGAGTAACTCAGCACTTTCGGAGAGCTGAGCTCAAAGGAGTTGCTAGCTTTGTTTGCTGGTTCACAATATAATTATAAGATTTCACTACAACATTGTTACAAACAAAAACCCAGTTACAGTTCATTGTCCCATGCGGTGGTTGTCATTCTTAAAGGTTTCATACGATCTGATAAACGAGCACAAAACTTTGTATTGCTTCCAAGTAAAGAAGTTAAAATAATACATCTCACCATTGCTTCTAAGAATCTTAAATGGATGAATATAAAAGATCAAGTCACAATCACCTTATGACTAAGTACTTCCACAAATTCTCTAAAATGTTATGGTATTTTTTAATTTATATTCCATAGACATAAAGCCGAGCATAAAGCAGATGGTTCACCTGATACGAGAAGTAGCAGGAGAGAAGAGTTCGGAGGAATCATGCGAACTCGTTCCTGCTGCCACATTTTAACACCGTACTTTGAGGCAAAACTCAAAATTTCACCACCTAGAAAAATGGAAGTCCTCTGCATAAAAAGTGTTTCACGTCGTTGGAATTGGAATACATTTTATTTATAATTTTCATACTTATTTCTTCATCTCTTTGATTCCAGTGTTCATACAATTCACAACGTACACTCCACTCTTGATCCTGACCGGAATACTCGGTGCAGCGAGATCTTTGGTGCACATCGCTCAACCAATCGTGATGGCAGAGCACGTCCCCATTGAGAGGTACCCGCCAGCGTATGGACTGTACATGCTGCTTGCAGGAGCTTTAAGCTTGTCTGTTGGACCTATGATAGGTATGCAAAATAATATAACAAGATTTTTATCTTAAAATGTACAGGACGGTCAAGACGCTCACTTGATGGTAAATGATACTCCTGACATGATGTGTCATTGAAGGAGACCAATAACTGATGGACAGTTATTATTCTCCGTCAATGCCGCACTGCGCCGGAGACTAGAGACAACATGTTAGGTCTCTTATACCCGGTAATTTTACTAGCCTAGTAATTTCCATAGAAAATTAATACTACCTCCGTGGCTGGATCACCTCATTTGATAAGAAAGATGTTTGCGTCCTTCGGAGGGCACATTAGGCCGTCGGTCCCCATTTTATTTTAAGATGGTATTTAAACCACCAATCCACAATGGACCCGCGTGGTGGGTCATGGCCCAATCTCCCCATGGCTATGCTGTGCGGAAAGGCTTGTGCCCTGCAATGGGACGTTATAGGCTGATGGCGATGGTTGTACTTAAACTAATTTTATATACCTGAATAGGATTTTTTTCCCGGAAATCTTGTACTTGTTTGGAGAAGATAACATAAATCTTCGTAAACACAACGATCAGGTCTACAGTTGAAAAGCTAGACAGTGAACAAATTAATATAAGCTGCTGGTGATTGAATTGAGATTTTGGCATACGAATGGTGAAGAAATTTACCATTCGTACGCCTAAATCTCTTTGTAAATCTTTATATCGAACTTTTGATCGAACAGTTGTGGATGTGAACCAACTGGAATTTTCCGTATTGAGCTACAATGAGAGTCAATTAATTTTTACCGAGTTAAGTAAGAATATTGCAGCTTCGATTACTTATATTCTGAAAGTACATATAATCACAAACTTTTTGACTGGCCCAAAATAACATATCAAAAACTAAAATTAAAAATTTAGACTAATTTACTGCACTGAGTTTTCCTAAGTAAGAAGGATGCACATAAACTTAATGTAACTTTTCTTTAAAAGATCCAGGGCCGCATCCTCCTCACTCGTTCGAAGTAGCTAAATTAGAGAGGTATTGAAAGTTCAGAGCCTCGTATATAATACGACACTAGCACCAAAAGTTCTTTACCAACAGATGTATGCTTTGAAACACCTAGACTAACATTTAGCTTAATCTATCATTTTTAGGCTTCATTCGCGACTACACCGGCAGCTACGTGATAGCCTTCAATATGCTTACTGCATGCAATTTATGCTGCGTCATTCCGTGGGCTATTGAAGGCATTTGGAGGTACAGCAAAAGAAGAAACGCCACAAGCAATTTAGAGACGTGAAGACTGAATATGTTTATCTGTGATATTATTTTAAATAAAACCCGAATTTACGGGGGTGATAAATGTCGAAAGACATGACAAGACAACTCATTCCTTAAACATAAAAAATAACGAAGAATTTAGGGTTTTTTTTATTGGTAGTTATTGTCTAAATCAGAATTGTGTCTCAGGAACCAATACATCTTTGAATAGTATTGTAACATGAACATTCCATATTATACCAGAAAACATGTCTATCCGTACTTGTATTAAATTATTTTTATTCTACGAGACGGCAATGTTGTTATGGAGGCAGCTCTAAGAATTAAGAAGAGACATCACATTAAATTATTATTTTTTCTTTACAGTTCCTTGTTACTGTATCAGCCATCATACATTTAGTTATTATCTGCATAACTAGAATAAAAAACATACATAAAATTATGTTTGTGCACACAACAAAACGTTTTATGTATAACGCAGACTTAAAGTTGTTAAAATATCGTCCATTTTTTTTAGTATATAATACTTTGTTCGAAATTTCAATGTTTTACGGGAATAAAAACAGTTAAAATTATTTTTACTTTTATTGGTATGCTACTATCCTGTCCACAGGTGGTTTAGGACTAGTGCAGTTATTTTAGTCGAATATTTAAATGCTTTTCGTGTAGTTTTGTGTGAGAGGAAAACATTTTTTTCTAAAATATATGGCTACTTTCTGTTGTCCTTTTTTTTTAGTCGTCCGACTTTTTAATTTTACCCTAACAAATTAATACCATTGGTGTTCATTCAGTTCATTGCGCATTCTTGCATAACTTAAATTAAAATAGCAAGAAATCACAATGTTTTGTATGTACAACTAGGAAAATAAATAAAATAGATTTGATGACACTCTGTAACATAAAAAGCTTAATGTTATATTTAAGTTATCTCTCACCTACCACTAGGATACTTTTCTTGAATGTATGGTCTGTCAGTAGCGCGTACTGTCAGGCAAAGGATCCTTCCCAAAACTAGGGTATTCTAACAGCCATTGCCATGAAACATTGTGACATTGCCACTTGTTGATTCAGCGAGTTGCGAGTTATTTCAGTTAATCCTCGGAAATATACCAATAACCCAAGGAAATACAAGTTGCTGATGTAAAACAATCAGTGTTAATGCCTCAACCGTTTTTGAGTTTGTACCTCTATGCTGCATATTTCAGATATTAATTTGTACGCATTGCAGAATCGTAAACGGAAAGTTCTGACATAGTGTACTAAATACCGCCCAGTTGAACTGAATCCTATCAACTTCCTACTCGCAGTTAAATCGCTAAAGTTCGATTGTTTGGCTTAATAAATATATAACTTGCTGTCGGTCAGAACTAATTAATTACTAGCACTAATTATTTATTAACCATTAAATTAATGAACTATTTTAAAAAAAATTAGGTGCTTCAGGAAATGACATATTAGTCTCAGTATATTTTACACACTTGTTGATGCACTGAGTTAGGTCCACTGAGAGACTAGGTTACTCATTATACGTCAGGTATTGCGGTAATGCTATCCTTAAACAGCCCTCAAAAGTGTCGCTCCGCTGGTCATTGGCCCGTCACTGTGTATCAAATAAAATAATATTTTTAATATTGAGGTTAGTTGATTGTGCATTAGTAAACACACCACATCATTATGAGTCCCTTTGTATATGACATTTATTTAAATAAGAAATTGTTATTTCGCAATAATGTGTAATAAAAATAACATCAAGTATTGATTTACTTCGTTTAAAAACTGGCTAACTTATGAAATACTATAAGTTCTCTTTTACACCAACATTGACTATACTTTGTTAAATTCAAAATAATTCACGTTTATATATTGGTAACAGGTGATACTAAGTTGACGACATAGGGTGACCGACATAGCCCAGAGGATTAGCAAGTAGGGGTGACCGACATAGCCCAGGTCATTCAATATTTGCGTAGAACCGATGGCCGATGGGGCGGAAAGGTTCTCGAGTGCGTCCACGTAACGGAAAGCGAAGCGTAGGCCGACCCCAACAGATGGACGGATGATCTGGTTAAGGTGGCGGGTAGCAGATGGATGTCAACTGCAAGGGATCGGTCCGCGTGGAATCATTAGGAGGCCTTCGTTCAGCAGTGGACATAATTGGGCTGTAATGATGATGATGATGATAATGATGATACTAAGTTAAAGTATTAACTGGAAAGTCGAATGATCTCGCGATCTTACAAACCGCTTTTTAAATTTATTGTTCTGCCAGACTTAATTAACATTTATTCTATAGTGAATAATTTAAATACAACTAAATTTACTTACCTCTATCTTAACACATATACAAGTATTTAAGGATTGATAAGATAATACGAATATTTATGTTGTTACAATAGAGGCAAACAATACACCGAGCACAACAGTATGTATCTTGTCCTGCAATAGGAATATTGTTTATAACAGTAGGTACCTATTTTATAGCGATCGTCCGGTGGGGCAATTTATGTCCCACGTGCAGTAGTCAGTACATATCTTGCTCTTTGTGATAGAGTGTTTGAGTGTTATGAATAATGAAGTGGAAGAACTGGGCAAGAATAAAAAACCTGGTGATATTGAAAATAAACCAGCTAAGCAAACCAGCGCTGAAGGCGGATGGGCTACGTTGCTTGTTTTGGAATGATAATATGTTTGTAAGTACTGATTTCTTGTGTATAACGGTATTTATATTTAAACACCAGCATAAATAAGAATTTTACTTCTGAATAAAATGTATGATTATATAAATGACACTTTGTAGATGTAGTACAAAATTTGCAAGAATAGAAAAAATGTCTTTGTTAAAAAAATATAAGGAGCTTTGAAACTCTTTGTTCGCGCTTCCTTATTATTATGGAATAAATATTACGTCCGTAAATGTAGTATTTATTCTTATTCTTGAAACCAGAAAATCGTTGGTAAAGGCTTATTTAAAATTACCTATTTGAGTTTTAGATACTATTAGCTCCGTTGTATTTTTTAATTTCAGATAGCTGGAATGGGCCATATCAATTCTTTTGGATTAATTTACAATGATTTTATTGTTGATACGCAATCCTCTGCAAAATCGTTAACCACCGCCCATGGCACGTTTGCTATGATGCTTGCTGTTGGAGGTAAGGGCATGCTTTTATGATGATATCGAGACATTAAATTTTCATATTGTTCTCTTATTTTGGAGATTATAAAAAATATCAAATTCATTATACTCGCACAATGCAATGATGATGATGATCTACTTATTTAATCTAATTATTTCAGGAATAATTCTCAACGCATTAACTAAATCTAAACTATCACTAAGACAAGCAGGATTTTTGGGAGCTGTAATGTTCTGTATTGGATCGTTGATGAACATTTTTATAACGAACACCAATCAGTTACCTTTCACATTTGGAGTATTACAAGGAATTGGATTCGGAATAATTGTGCCAGTTTGCTATGCAACATTAAATTACTATTTTATTAGAAAAAGAACAACAATAATGAGCGTTTGTAAAGCAATACAAGGATGCATTCTGATGTGGTACCCGCAACTGATAAAGAACATAATAGTGCAATATGGTTTTAAAGGAACGTTACTTATAATAAGTTCGATGTCTTTACACATGTTTCCCGGAGTTGCTGTGATGAGAACGAGCCGAAGTAAACAAAAAAGCAAAACAGAAAGTATTTTTTACAATTTTAATACAACTTTTGATATTTTATGATATTATGAGAGACATGTCAAAATAAGTTGAAAACTTACAGATCAACCAAAGTCTCGCAATAAATCTGATGAACTTCACAATTTGATTGCTATGAATGATAACCAAGCAGTCGCTAATGCGAATAAAACGCAACACGTGAAGACAAGGTAATTTATTTATGAAGTCTAAAGTATTTTTTGCATTTCCTGGGCAATACATAATTAAAATTATATAAACTGTTTTAGATTTACACTTCAAGATATTTTATGCTTGAAGATTTTGGAAGATATAATTTTCGTGAACATATGCATTGGTCAAAGTTTCACGAATTTTTCTGATCTGACGTTCTTTGTTCTTCAACCAATGCTACTATTCCAGTACGGGTATGACCAGGTACAAATGATTTAAAGTGATCGACCTGCTAGTTGCATTCGATTATTTATGCTAATATAATATCAGAAGAAAAAAAAATGTATGGCAAAATGTACTTTGTTCAGCCGTAGACAACGATATTTTGAGTGAACGATATTTTTGTATGTTTTGTGTTTCAGACTGAAGTTGCGACTTGTATCTCGATTGGAGCCGGGGCTGATGTAACAGGACGATTCATTCTAGCAGCTATAAGCGGAGTTACCTCTCTTAATACAAGAAGGATTTTTTATGTTGCAACATTTCTAACTCTATTCATGAGACTAGGTAAACTTGATATGTTTTAACAATTGTATAATTTCTTATTTGTCAAAATAAGCCCGGAAATATCGCCCCTATTGATCTTTTATTAGATATTTCTTACAGACAAAGTTTGTAAGAGCTTAAAAGCGTACGATGTACGAGACCCCATTACGATTGATTAGGTAACATACATTTTATTGTGTTTCTAGAACAAACTAATCATTTTCAAGTTCATGTTTTCAAGAAGTTTCAATGTTTCTGCCAAATCATCTTTGCTTGCTATAAACTTAAATATACATGTCTACAAAACATTTTTTTATCATAAGACAAATATTAACATCGTTATAAAAGAACATTTGTGATCAGTTATCATGGAATGCAATTTACATTAGGATAACGAATATTGACTTTCGTCTGAGGCGTAAGGTACAATTATGACTTATTACCTATATGAAAATCCTGGGCATCATAGAATTCTCGAATTCCATGATGAACACAGAAAAGCAGTTTAAAACTTGGTTTCTCAAATCGGCATTCTAGTTTTTTGCATCGATTTCTTGCAATGTCTATTAATGTAGGTAATTTCCTATTAAACTGTTTTCCTTAACAACAAGGTTGCCGGGAATAGTTTGCTATTCAGACATAAAACCGCCTTTTATACTTTTGAATGTTTTATTATTATCATCATCATGGTCAGATCATTAAACGTTCCCACCGAGGGGCCCGAGCCTACCAATATAAGGTGTATAGGCCTTAGTAGTCCGCGCGGGCCCAGTGCGGATTGGTCGACTTCACGCACAACCTATGAATCTCTTCGCAGGCGTGCGCAGGTTTCCTCACGATGTTTTCCTCTACCGTAAGACCGTCGGATAACGTACATATAATTTCGAAATTCGAAAACACATTGGTACTTGGTGGGATTTGAACCGGCGCCCTCCCGGTCTGAAGGCAACAGTCCACACTATTGAGCCACGAATTAATTTATTTATATATTTCAGTATTGCTTCAAGTCCGCAAGTTTATGTGGATGGCTGTGACGACAGCGTGTCTAGGTATCCTTCGGGCTTGGCTGCACGTCACCAGTCCGCTTGTTATTTCCAATCACGTCGATCACAAAGATTTTCCTGGAGCTTACGCGCTTTTCCTACTGGCCGGGGGATTCATCAATATTACACTGTCGCCGTTGATTGGTATGCTATGAGATAATTATACCAATTATAATAATAAATATGGCACATGGATAGAGTTATAAATGTACTGATATTGTAAGTAGAAGGTATCAAATAAAAAGTTAGCATATACCAAAACTTAGATCTTCATCAGAGATGTGTCACATCAGCCCAATCAGCTGATATAATCAGCTTTTAACGCCCATTCCAGAGATAGACCTTCCCCTACAGCATTACAATGGGCAGTTTGAGCCGCGTTTGCAATCAGTGGCTTCAATAATTATAATTAAAATTAATAAAAATCATCTCGATTGGATCAGGCCTCGTTGTTCTTATAAGTTGAAGCACTAATTCAATTTAATCAAAAAAATAGTGCAAAAAAGTTATAGTGTTTAAAACTTCTACATCGGCCAAGTGAATTTCTGAACCCACTGAGTCCCACTTGCTCCTGGTGCATCCTGGAAAATGAGGCTCTGGTAACATGCACTAACCCAGAGCTCTATAGGTCTGGTTGCGGTCCAAATTCACTAAATGATGAAAGTAATTTGGTTAAATATTTGTCCAGTAAATAGACATCGAGGATGACTATTCGATTGCGATCTTTTGAACGATAATACTTAAGGCCAAACCACTCAAAATCTAAATTTAAATAAACGTTATTTGGATAAGTATAACAACGTAAAAGCTATCGAAGGTTTTTGTTGCAAACTGTTTAACAATGGATCGTTTCATTATTTTTGCCCAATAATTTCAATTTGGAATTGTTTCCTGACCCAAGTTTAAAACGTTCGAGAAAGTTTAATTTGTTTCAAACTGAAACGTTCAATATTTCATTATCAAAAATTGAGATTGGCTTCCTAATTCACTTATTTTGTTTTAAAGGTTATCTAACTCGTATCGTAATCTAATTTTATAGATGTAAAAGCACTCGTAATGTACGGCATATTTTATGAAGATGTGTATTGACATTATTTATGTATCCTTTTCAGACTTTCTTGTCAACCAATATATTGGTATAAAACACTGCTGTAGGCTAAAAAGAGATATGTACCCTTTAATAACGAAAACAATTAAGTTTACCAGAATTACTTATGCTGCAAATAAAACATAAATAGAACCTCAACGGTTCTCATAGAAATTATATTAAAAAAGCTTACTTTGTACGTTTTTGATTATACTACGCGTAATAATGTTAACAAATATTTATAAGTAAGTTTGAACGACCCCATTTACGGGAACAAATAGCTCATTATTTACTATTCAAGGGTTCGGTTCCTTTACCTCTAAATATATCTTTTCCTCAACAAAGCTTTCGCGGGCCCCGGCAAGGCATTGTGATAAATTGTCCCACTAAATCGATCGGATTCGGATGACAAATACAAACGTCTCTCAGAGCCGACGCAGCCGTTCGGCGTAAACTGGCTATTCTCGCCTCCATTTCTCAAAATATACGAAGTCATTGAGTTTCTGTAAGAAACGTCTAGTACAGGCCTTATTGAATTCACGCAGATACAAGAGTGTACATATAATACTAGCTTTGCCTCACGGTATTACCCGCGTAGATAGTCTCGCGTAGTAAGACATAATCTAAATCGCTTCGTTAAGCATTTTTCGAAATATATAGTACTAGCTTTTGCCCGCGGCTTCGCTCGCATTAAATCCGGGATAACACGGTACTTACATTTATCACTATACATAGGATTTCCCCTTCCTCCAACTTTAAAGGTTTCGGGGTCAATTTCAGATTTTTTTTTAGCAAAAAATATGTTATAGTGAGCTAATCTTAAAAGATAGACATATGCTGTCGCGAATTTTTTTGTAGATCTTTAAAAGGAGAACAATACTCTCATACATGACTTTTGTGAAACTTTAACCGTTTACTCAGCGTACGCAGCGGAAGCTCCAAGTATGAAAAAATACCCCCGATTTTGAAACATTCTTCATTGCTGCTCCGCTTCTATTACTCGTAGCGTGATGATATATAGCCTTCCTCGATAAATAAGCTATCTAACACTGAAAGAATTTTTCAAATCGAACCATTAGTTCCTGAGATTAGCGCGTTCAAACAAACAAACAAACAAACTCTTCAGCTTTATATATTAGTATAGATTGTGTAAAATAAAAGTTGCCTTTGTTTTTACTTAATACATCAGCAACCTGCCAAAAAAAACCGTCCGGACGGTTTTTTTTTCAGCTTCTGAGATTACCCGGTACAAACAGACAAAAAATTGAAAAAAAAAAATATTTTGGCATACGTTACTATATATATTCATATCAATGAAGAAAAATATTGTTATTTCAATATTACAAACAGACACTTCAATTTTCTTCATATGTAATATGTACAACCGCAGACTACGATTTTAAGAGAGAAATATAATTTGCCGTGTGGTGATGACAAATTAGAGTACAATTGTCACCAAACTTAATCTTCCCGTGGGTGCCATAAGACAAAACATTCATTGACTTATGGGCAGAAAATTCAGCAGAGAATTAGTAATCATATCTCCCACCCACCTGCCAATAGCAGATTATGGCAATAAACTATCGCTAAGGTGATACCGAGTCCGGCTGTAGTACGAGCTTTTAAAGAAAAACAAGTGAAATGCTTGTCTAAACAATGAAAAAACTGCCCACCATAGTGCATGGATTCAGTATTTTTATAAACGTGAGTTCAAATTTTGATATACAACTTCATACTCAAACATTTATGTTCGAGAATGTTTATGACGTGCTCTATGGTTTACGACCCACCAAACTATGGACTGCACGAATGGGTTTTAGTCACGAAAGGCTGCACCAATACTGAGTTATTTGGGTTACTTTTTGTATTATTTTATGATGAGATACTATTAGTCGGTATTATTTTACAAATAAAATGAATATTAAGTGCAAGATATCGCCAATGAGTAATAAAACACTGTATTTAATGTATAAAATTAGTCAGAATCTCGTGATGATGATCGTAGTAATCGACCTTTAAAACTATTTTTGTAGCAAAAGCTTTTAGTATTAAACAGTATATCCAACACTGCATTAACTACTTTAACGAAATAAAATTAAATAATATAACAATTAACTTCTAAATTCGTTTATAACCTTCTTGATCACCCGTTGTAAATTTTGTGGAACAACCCAAGGAGCTCCGACGACCTGCTATCATGCAATGTCAGGTTATTAATGATAAAACATCGCGGAAGCTTTTATCGATAGGAAATGACGGTGACATGCTCATTTTCCATCGCGCGTATACTCAAATAAGGCCGAAGGGTGAAGGTTTCGAACCAAAAGTCTTCCTTTACTAGGTGGTAGACTCGGTACTGAGTCGTCTAGGTATGTACCAACGCTGTGGCAGATATCGTCCCATGAAATAGGAGTGTTATTTACGGTTATGTTTCGGGATGAGGAAACTGTAGCTAGTGAAATTACCGGGTATAATAGACGTAACATCTGTTGTCTCGGGTGGTGGCTGCAGTGCGGTGTTGATGGAGAATAATAACTATCAGTTGTTGGTCTTCTTTAATGCCACTTTCGCATGGTCAGGCGTATCACTTATCATCAGGTTAGCTTCCTCACGGCGTACCTCAGCGTATTATAAAAAGTACTCACGGATACTTTGAAAGCTTCATAAGGCGATAGGAAATATTCCCATGAACTATTACTATGCTTTTTATTGCTATTATAACTAGGCTATTAAGTGCAATTGGAGATGAGCAGTTGACACTTTAATTACAATTATTTCTTATTCCTAATAATATAACACATAAAAGAATAAAACCTCACGGCACCCATACTATTAGACGAGGAAAAAGCTCAGTTTCGATTTAGATGGCAGGCCTAAGTAAGCCTTATAACCTATAAAAAGCTATGACTACATAAAACGGTTCGTAATAAAGCTCACTTTCTATGTGCTACCTATTGCTAGGTCGAACTAGCAGCATCTATTTCTTTTAAGGCAGAATCAAAAAGGTTCGATTAAGAAGCGGACAAAATATATTTTTTTGTAATATTTGTATACATTTTTGCTATAAAGCAAACTTCGTACGTCTTATAACGAACTTCAAGGGGTCGATAAATTAATTAAAGTTTCGGATATTATGTTGATCTTTACAAGTTCTGAATTCAATCACTTTCAAATAAGATTAACAATTTATTGGGTCTTAATTTAGTGGAGAGGTAAGAGGTTTTTAATTATTGTAATCAATATACATAAGTATGGATTGTGCTTGATACTACTTCAAGGTGTATTTAAACACAGGCCACCACCTCTGAATATCTATGTCCAAATTTCAGCAGGCAAGAAGACTCAGTAGTTAATAACAAAGCTGCACACAGGAAATTAATAATATAGTATATAAGACGAGTGCCTTATTAAATAATGAAAACATAGAAGATACTATAAGCGTTTTTATTTAGCGGTCCCAATTCTATGGAACGGAAACGCATTTCTTTGCCCTGTGGGATTGCAAAAATTCATTGGCGGCAGTATTATATACCATGGTCAGCCATTTTCAAACGCCTTCTATAGCATATAAAATGACTACGTTAGTAGCTAATGCATAAATCCTGTTAAAAACCAATTTGCTTTTCACTGCATTAACTACTTAAACGAAATAAAATTAAATAATATAACAATTAACTTCTAAATTCGTTTATAACCTTCTTGATAACCCGTTGTAAATTTTGTGGAACAACCCAAGGAGCTCCGACGACCTGCTATCATGCAATGTCAGGTTATTAATGATAAAACATCGCGGAAGCTTTTATCGATAGGAAATGACGGTGACATGCTCATTTTCCATCGCACGTATACTCAAATAAGGCCGAAGGGTGAAGGTTTCGAACCAAAAGTCTTCCTTTACTAGGTGGTAGACTCGGTACTGAGTCGTCTAGGTATGTACCAACGCTGTGGCAGATATCGTCCCATGAAATAGGAGTGTTATTTACGGTTATGTTTCGGGATGAGGAAACTGTAGCTAGTGAAATTACCGGGTATAATAGACGTAACATCTGTTGTCTCGGGTGGTGGCTGCAGTGCGGTGTTGATGGAGAATAGTAACTATCAGTTGTTGGTCTTCTTTAATGCCACTTTCGCATGGTCAGGCGTATCACTTATCATCAGATTAGCTTCCTCACGGCGTACCTCAGCGTATTATAAAAAGTACTCACGGATACTTTGAAAGCTTCATAAGGCGATAGGCAATATTCCCATGAACTATTACTATGCTTTTTTATTGCTATTATAACTAGGCTATTAAGTGCAATTGGAGATGAGCAGTTGACACTTTAATTACAATTATTTCTTATTCCTAATAATATAACACATAAAAGAATAAAACCTCACGGCACCCATACTATTAGATGAGGAAAAAGCTAAGTTTCGATTTAGATGGCAGGCCTAAGTAAGCCTTATAACCTATAAATAGATATGACTACATAAAACGGTTCGTAATAAAGCTCACTTTCTATGTGCTACCTATTGCTAGGTCGAACTAGCAGCATCTATTTCTTTTAAGGCAGAATCAAAAAGGTTCGATTAAGAAGCGGACAAAATATATTTTTTTGTAATATTTGTATACATTTATACGAAATGAGAACACGTACGTTTATACGAACTTCAGGGGTCGATAAATTATATTTAAAGTTTCGGATATTATGTTGATCTTACAAGTTCTGATTCATCATTTCAAATAAGATTAACCAATTTATTGGATCTTAATTGGATGGAGAGTAAGAGGTTTTTAATTATTGTAATGCAATATACATTGGATTGTGCTTGATACTACTTCAAGGTGTATTTAACACAGGCCACCACTCTGAATTAATCTATGTCCAAATTTTCAGCAGGCAAGAAGACTCAGTAGTTAATAACAAAGCAGCACACAGGAAATTAATAATATAGTATATAAGACGAGTGCCTTATTAAATAATGAAAACATAGAAGATACTATAAGCGTTTTTATTTAGCGGTTCCCAATTCTATGGAACGGAAACGCATTTCTTTGCCTGTGGGATTGCAAAAATCATTGGCGGCAGTATTATATACCATGGTCAGCCATTTTCAAACGCCTTCTATAGCATATAATATTGACTACGTTAGTAGCTAATGCATAAATCCTGTTAAAAACCAATTTGCTTTTCACTATCACAACTTTTAAATTCGTGCAGGAATAAAAATTAACGAAGATTAGGAGGGTTATATTAAGTGAATCTCAAATCAGTAGTTAGACCTAATTATCACCAACGCATTCCATCTTATATCAGTGTATCTACCAAATAACCCCTTTACTGCATTGTTTCAGGTATACTGAAGGACGTGTACGAAGACTACGTGCCGGCCTTTTACGCATTAACTTTGTGCTGCTTGCCTTGTTTGATATTGTGGCCCATAGAATGGCTATGGCGTTATTTAGTAAAGTAAAATTTATTCAGAAAACAATTACAACATTCATTGTTAAACAAAGTTAAAAACAACGGATTTAAATTTATGCAATTGCACTGAATGGAAGCCTACTCAGCGTAGTTTTTAATAGGCAATGATGAACTTGTATTTCATATGAATACTCAATTATTTTTCCTGTAGATGTTTGTAAATATATAACCTTAGAACAATCATATTTTTTTAATTTTCACTTAGATATATAACTTTTAGGACTTTCCAAGTACTTGCTAAAAATACCTAAAAATAAAAATATAAATTTAAGTGACAATAATTTTACTAAACCCATCAGATTATTCCTACCTTTTCATCGTGTAGCCAAGAGGAAAAAACATTAAAATGTGAAAATGTGATCTTAGCAAGAAGGTGCTATTTTGTTAAACAAATCCGCACAGTTCGAAAGGACATTTAAGCAACCAAAATTTCACCGTAAAATACATTTCTCAGCCCGGGGCTATCAATTTGTTTAGGTTCACCTTCTGAATTACGAAAAATACCTTATTGGCTAAAATATACTGGTAATTTTTCAGAGACGCCGCACGTCTAACCTGTTGGAGGGTTTAGAGATTTGTTTAGATTAAATCTCGAAGGTTTTTCTTATTTTGTACAGACTCAGAATATATATTTCTACTAAAAACGTTCGTATCTAATAAGTATGTTTGTACCGGATTGTGTAGAGATTTAGGGTGCCTAGTATAAGATTACGTATCTACTAGCGTACCATGTATTTTCATTATTGAAGTAGTAATCCCGCCATTTTAGTAAATATTTCGAGGGACCACTACTTTAGTGGAATAATTAGGAATTGAAAGAGAGCGGAATTTTTCAATGAATAAAAAAAAGCAGACTAAATGTTTATCACATTTAAATTTAAAAACATGTCATGGTCCCGCCATCTTGACATTTAAAATGTTTCATCATGATGATCTTAAAACGTTTCAATTCGTATAATTAAAGATAAAAGATAAAAATAAAAAATACTTTATTGCACATAAAAATGATACAAAACAACAGATAACAGAAAAAAAACAAGTACAACATGGGCGGCCTTAATGCTTAGGTAGCAATTCTTCCAGGCAACCTTTGAATAAAAGAACAATGCGTAATGGTAAGCGGGCTAGTGCAAAACGAGTAAAAACGGTTTCTAAATCACTACATAATTATGTATAACATAAAAGTACATATACTAAGTACACACTACTACATAAATAATTATAGAATAAACTAATAAATAATATATAATAAACTATAATAATACATAAACTAACTAATGGAAGATAGCATAAAGCAAACTACAATCAGAATAATATAGAAGGAATGACAGATACATTACCTACAGCACAGGAATAGACGTGAAAGAAAGTAAATATCACAGAGAGATGATTTGTTTCAAGTAATGGTTTTTAATTTGGCTCTTAAAAGTCTCAAGAGACGGTGCACGACGAATGTCCTCAGGCAAGGAATTCCACAGCTTGATCGCTCGCACTGTGAAAGACCTTGCATAGAACTCAGTTAAGCGTCAGTTTAGAGCTGGCACGCAAATTGTGGGCCAAGGTTGCGGAGTGAAAAATAAAGCGATCTTTAAGATAAGGAGGGGTGTTAGGATGGGAAAGAATAGAGTAAAGGTCCCTCCTTTGAATGTGGTAGTCCCTTCTACGGGCAATAGGCAGCCATTGAAATTGGGACCTATAAGAAGAGACATGATCGTACTTGCGCAGGCCAAATATAAATCTGATACAGAGATTCTGCAGACGTTCGAGCTTGTTTAATAGTTGAACTGACAGATCAGGATAACAAACGTCTGCATAATCCAGTATAGGAAGGAGAAGTGAATGTGCCAAACTGATTTTGGTTTTGGTCGGTAACAGATTCTTAAGACGCCTAAGAGACCCGTAAGCGGCAAACACGTTCCTACTTACCTCTGATACCTGGTGATTCCACAAAAGAGAATCATCAAAAGTAACACCTAGGTTTTTTACTTTACGGCTGTAGGAAATAGGAGTTCCATCAAAGATGATCTGTGGAACTGATGCTTATTCCGAGCAATATACCAGTGGCTACCTATAATGATGGTCTGAGTTTTCGCTGGAATTACCATCAAGCCAAGGAACGACTCCACTCAGCAATACTGGTGAGGTCTCTGTTGGTAGCCTCAATAGCAACTGAGAGATCTGAAAGCGAAGCTTGTGTATAAATTTAAAGATCGTCTGCATACAAATGATAGGAAGAAGAGAGCGGAAGAGTGATAGAATCAATGAAAGTAGAAAACAGAAGAGGTGACAGGAAGGAGTATATAATTGCCCGGTAAAAGAGACCTATCATCTGTTGTCTCTGGTGTCGGGTGCAGAGTGGCATTGATAGAGAATAATAACTGTTTATCAGATGTTGGTCTCCTTCATTGTCACTCTGTCATAGTCAGGCGTGTCACTTACCATCAGGTGACCGTTGTGACCGTCCTGTAGGTACATTTATAACATAAAAAGAACAGGCCTTCCCACACACCATAGCCATCAGGAGATTGGGCCCTAAACCGCCACGCGAGCCCAAGGCGGATGGGCGGATGGGTGTTAACGACTACTATCCTAAGCAATGATGTAAAAAGTATAGATTCGTGATATGCAGCGACAGCACACATATTTCGAATGAGCGTACATTTACCTAAACAAAAGCCTACAACTGTATTCTCTTTGGCGGTTCGTTTTTGAGGCTCGGGTGGCGTATCTACCTTATATATACAGAATATCATTGATTCTAAGATTGTAGACGGGACCACAATTGTGGTCCCGTCTACAATCTTAGACCGAGGGTTTATCGTGCCCTCCGAAGCACGTATTTTTTTTTTTGAATAATCAGGTGAATCATCCTGCAATGTCCTTACTGAACTGGAAAAAGCCACAAAGTGAATTTTCACTATGGAGTTTCCCCGCGGGATTTGTTTGAGCCCAGAACCCTCGAATTACGAACTAAATCCAACACTGTGACCACTTAACCTCGGAGGCAGTTTTACGGTAAGTGCTTACGATAATAATTATATTCATCATAAAAAAAAAGAACCATTTGAAGCAACGTGACGTATTAATTTTGGTAAAAATTTGTTACAAGCCCTCTGGTATTGGCAAATGTAATTTAACATCAAGCTGCGTAATCATTTATAATTATGTGAGTATGCTCGTTTGTCTCCTAAAGCATAAAAATAAATCTTTCGGGGATAACACAAAGTATTTATCAGCTTGTCAACCAGCAAGTGAGTAAGTGTAGGTATCTATTTATTAAATTCTAAATAATTGTTGATGTAATATTATCATATAATATTGTTAGTGTTCTGAAATAATTTATAATTTAAATATGATACCAGCCAAGCGTAATGATGCCATTGAAGCTGAAGTATTTCCCCGAATAGGTGTTTGAACTTAATTCATTTGCTCGCATGACTTTTCTCAACGAATGGTTGAATCTCAGATCATAATGTCCCTATGAATAAAGGTTCTGATAAGGAAAATTCGTGAGATGTATGTTAAAAGATAAAGAGGTCATCAACATGGTATCTCTATAATGTTTATTATTGGGCCCTTTTGTTCAACCTTATCGCGTTACACTTGGTAATAAAAATAACGCAATCGATTTTTTGCTGTAATGTTGAATAAACATGCTATGTCATCGTGAATTATGATTCGCGAAAACATACACTTATCATTATGTTAAGGAAGTAAGTAGAACATAACCAACAGTCTTGGTTTTCAAATACTTTATTTGATAAAATATACTTAGATGTATATCTTATGTGAAAAAATGACCACCATGGAGTACATTACACAATATGGTGGTGGTTGACTTCCGAAACTGTCAAAAATCATGCTAGCGGAATCGATTGTTAGAGACTTTCAACAGCTATAACGCCTAGTCAGCAACTCTAAATTTACAGTTGGTTATGTTAAGCTGAATACGAAAAATTTTGCATATCCATCCTATATTACGATTTTCGTCGACTAAAATACATTACCTATCACTGAACAATTCACCCATAAAAATAATGACTATACTCAAAATACGTACCACATCGTTCACCTGACATACGACTGGTCCAAATACTTCTCATAAGTCATTGTGAAAAGGGTATCTGGTTCGTGGGAAAAGTATTTTCTATAAAAACAAGAATTTAATATCTACGGACAAACTTAAATCTTTATCAGCGCGACTAAAGTATACATGACATACCGAGTATTTCCTCGTAATCTCTGTGATGCAAATGGATTTGATGGTCCAAAGCCTTTGAGCGAACCGAGCAGTTTTGATCTATGAATAATTTTTAATCTGCCCCCTTTGCCAGGCGGGTTTGTGAATTTAAAAAGTTTCAGCTGTTTAATACATTGGCGTTAAAAGGATGATGAGTTGACTTACCCTAAAATGGCAATTTAAGCTTGAGTCTACACTCGCGTTGAAGTTCATAATTCGTGTTTGCTTTTATCATAGGCTCTATGTATACACATATATGTGATATTATGTGTACATATATGTAATAAATGTACATCTTCGAGCTCATTTCAGGAAATTCAGGACTTTGCCCCACTTTATACATTCAATATCACTTGGGCGTAAATGATAGTTCCCCAAGCGGATGTTGTGCTAACGTTGTAGAGGACTGCAGAGTAGGTGCATCGGGGTATCTCTCTCTTCCGCACGGGATTATTATCTTATTAACCTCATTAATGAATCCCCTTGAGAACTTATTTCAATTGTTAACCAAATTACCAATTACTGGAATTAGTTTACTAACACAAAGGAAATCATAGGTTCTCTTTGACACCACGAAATTCGCGTCGTACGAGCTACGTCGAACATTCGGCAGCCATCAGCAACACCGCAGTTACGACATGACCTGACCGAGGAACTCGCAAAATTAAGCGTGGGCTACTAACACCGACGGCACACTGCGATATACGTGCACATGTGTACATAGCATATAATAATATATAAACCATTATAATTTACCAATAAACTAGATTTCAACTGTCCGTGTTTGAGTCTCATTTCCTCGCTGTGGCGAAGAGACGCTAAGCCACCACTACAAACAGTCGCGTGATTCTGCGCGACTGGCAGCGGGTTCATGTTCTGCCTATCGTCCGTAAATTATTAATGAATACTGTATTTGAAATTCCAAGGGGTGAAAAAAAAATCGTATATTACACCACGGGTTCCAGGTTCGATCCCCAGACAGTAAGTAATACAAACATGTGTGTGCATGAACATTTCTTTTGTTTATGGGTGTAATGTACGAGTGAGCATTTACACAAAAACAGTTATTATAAGTATGTTAATACATTATTTAGTGCCCATTTTACACGTTCTGCATGAACTTTGGCTAGATAACGTTGTGTAAAGTCTGTAGACTTTTTAACATATTATACAAAATAAAAACATAAAAAAGGTCGGTTGTCCGAATACTAGTTAGTTAATTTTATTGAAGAAGTCGATTGTCTGCATCATTGCTGGTTACCTTCATTACATTAAACACAATTATTTCCTTAACCAGCTGTATAAATATGACTGTAAATAAGTGCCTTTTACTTAAGAGAAACGTTTCAGACAAAGTTTGCCATGATTAGGGAGACGGGGTGGCCGGGTATCGACCGGCGAGCCGCCGACTTGCGGATGCCTGCCCTAGGCTTTCACTTTCACTGACCTTGTTTGTTAAAGCTTAGACATTCATTCATATTAGGCAAATGTGTATTGTTTTTGTCCACACTAATATCGAGGCAAGATTTGTATTTTTATGGGTCTGTTTGTAATGAATACATAAAAAATCTACTGTGCCGTTTTCAAAAATTCTTTTATCATTGGAACGCTACATTCACACTGAGTAACAAAGGCAATATTTATTGCTAGAAAAGATTAGGGATTCGTACTAAAGCTGAAGTAACGTAACCCATGGTGTGATAAAAGTTCCCAAAAACGTCTTTCGTCGCATGCGCTGCGAAATCTTGATGACGCCGCTAGTGTTGAATAAAATTAAACAACGCGTTTAATTAAACGCTTTTAATTTTAGTCAATGCTAGCATGATTGAAAGATTAGTGAATGTCTCTCAAATGTGTGATCTATTCGATAAAGGCTAATTTTAAAGACTGAAGATTTGTTATCATAACTGTATTTTGGAGGTCGAATGGAACTTAACATATTAAATTTTTTTTTAATATTTCTTCTGAAAAAAAATAATTATTTTTTGTTTCTTCTTCTTCTTCCTACCTTTTAATCAAAACGTTATCAACTCTGAGTCACCAAAGGTTGACATCGAACTATGATTCCGCTATGTCCGCAGGCCCTCCACCTGCGGACACTTTATTCATTGGAGTTATAAGTTAACGTGACATATCAATCCTTTGATAACCAAGTACACATTAAGTTTTAATTTTTTTAATACATTTCTCATACTATACCAGTAAAGTTCCCGTTAAACGGGAACAGAGTGTAGTATTCAAATATATTGTATTTCATTATGTATTACAGTAATCTGATATATAATAAGAGAAGAAATGTCCAACAGTGGATTGTGATAGATTGAAGAGAAGTATAATGCATATTTAATACTGTATCCAGATATATTACTTCCCTTGAGACAAAGATAGCCACTCGAATATACGTACACTATCTCAAAATAATACCACTTAGAGAAAACAAGATTAGGATACCAACAAAGACATCCTCATTTACCTTAATAGCCAGTGTCAGTCCATATAATCTCCTCGCTTAGAAGGATGCAATTCAAATGAACATCATTAACACAGAAATACATTAGAAGCAAAATAGACAATTCTGTATTCAGTTTTAACCTTTAGTTATAAGTCTGTTTTGTTAATCTTACATATCAATGAAACGTATATCATTGAGATTTCATATAAGTGTCAATAACCTTTTTATAATTATTATTTTGCTGAAATTTATATCCGATTAGATAAGTTCATTTTCTTAATGGCTTAATGGGCACTTCATCATCATCATCAGCTCATTAAACGTCCCCACCGAGGGGCACGAGCCTACCCGTATAGGGTGATTAGGCCTTAGTCGTCCACGCGGGCCCAGTGCGGATTGGACGACTTAACTAACTATAATTACTTAATAACACAATGACTTTTTTTTAAAAAAAGGTCAGAACCATACATTATGTAAATATTAGATTTAAACATAATCGCTAAGCTTATTTAACAAACAACTTCATTGTGGAAAGCCTAAAAAAGAAGAGCACTGTTTTATTTACATTCGTTGTAAATTTTACTTATTATTCCGTTGGATAGATTGCCTTTACTGAATGCCAGTTTTACAAATATTTTTATTATAATTTCTTGAATTTGATATTTTTAAGTTATGATCCTAGCTCAGCCGTAACTGTTTTCTATGAACTTGTTTATATTTAAATCAAACTAACGAACTCTTTTCGTATTCTATGTATCATTTAACATTACTTTATTTTTTGTAAAAATGTTTAGTGCCGTTATTCCTCATCTCCTTGTCATGTAAACGAATTTGCGTATATGATAATAAAAAACAATACAACAAACGATGTACAGACATCAGAACTAAATCAGCGCAGAGTAAACGAAATCAAAACCACGTAGCTGAAGTTCTAGCCCGGCAGGCTGTATCGACCGCGTAGCATCGCGCTGCCTTCCTCTCACCTACGCTAGGCTACGTTGGCCGCCACAGATATTTAATATTACTTTAACATTCACAATCATATAAGATCTGTTAGACGCTTTCGGAATCGTTGTTGGTTAATAACCAACAACGTCGTTAAGAAATACAGTATTTAATGGAGGTTTTTATAAACGTTTCTTTAATCGGTATAACTGAATGTGTTCGAACTGAAAGTTCAATAAGAAATACTGGATTAAGTTTAATTTTATCCAAAAATGCCTATTGCTGAATTCAAGAATTAACCTATCCTAGTTGAAGATCTGAGACCGATGGGAAAATATCATAGAAATAATGAAGTCCAAGTGTGGGCAAACATACTCGTAAGCCACAAGAATATTCAAACAAATCACCCATCATTTGGCATCAAAGCAAATATTAAACGACACGCCAGGAATTTCCTCCCCGCTCTCGCTAATATTAGCTGTTTGACCGACACTCACAAAGGCTTTGTCTCCCCTGAATAGCTAAGAATCATTAACAAAAAGGAGGTCCTATTAAAGCGGTAGGTATGTATTCAGGTCATGGACCGCCGTAAAGGACGCCCGTTTTGGCCTGTTGATTTGTTCTTTTCATTTCAATATGGCGAAGCTTTTGAGCCGTTGATCCTGACATTCTCTTTGCTGCGGTTTGGTTGTATTATTAAGGAGACAGGCTAAGGGAATGGTTTTCTCAGCAAATTATTTCCAACATTTTCAAATTATTTTCAACATTACAGTGTTGTTAAAACAAAACACTTACGTAAATGGGAAGAAATTGCTAATGAGAGAATTTTAAGAATCTTAAAGAAACATATAGTACATAATCCGGTATACATTGGAAATAATAAAACTCTTCAAAAGAATGAAAACAAATTACTACTTAACATTTTGGGTAGTATTTATCATGCCCTACCCTTAAGTCACCAGGAAATAAAAGAATCCAGATTTCACATGAATATTTGAGGAAACATAAATTTTTCTAAGCCACATGTTGAAACGTTGATTCCGATGCACAGTTCGATGACAGAATATGTAAATAAATATACCCGAACCTTACATAACATATATCAAATGATATCCTGTAGAATGTTTGTTGTAGATGCCAAGATATTGACTGTGACATATATATACCATTTAAAGGCGTTTTAAAAAGGGATGTTTCACGCACACATTGATAATGTTAAAAGAAATCATAAATAAAAAAAATGCCACCAGGTTTCAATTTGCAATGAGCTCATTGCAAATTATAAGATCAGGGGGGTTACCGCCATCTCTAAAACAGTGTTACAATAATATTACATCGTCTTTTCTGGTACAAAAATGCTGACGTATCATTATAACAATACTGTTTTAAGAGATTGTGGTGAGCCCCCAGGTCTGCATTGGATGTCGGTTAAATATATAATCCTATCCCAATAGATACAAAAGACGAACAAGAAATAAATCAATTTATAAAATATCTCAAAGCTTATCTTAAAGAAAATCCGTACTATACAAGAATTATTTGATGATAAACACGATTTACTTTTACTATGCTGTGGAAATTTCAGTATTTATTGTTAAGTGATGTGTACACTCTTTTCTCTCCCCTGCCGGGGTTTCACGTGTACAATTTACATAAATAAAAAGATAAAAATATCCGTTGAAAATCATAAACTTATTAACTGTTCCTTCATCCATTAAATCTTAAATGTTAAACGTATCATGGCAGCAAAAGATTTTCTTTATGGGATGTCACTGCATACTTAAATAGACCTTGGATAACGAAAACGTGCCGGATTATGTGCCCTTAAAGCCATTAAAGATGTGGTAATAAGATCAAATGAAAAACATTTATTAACACATTTATTAACAGACGGTTGGTGTAAGATATCCATTACCATATACAAATACATTTTATGTTCTATTGAGCATTAGTCTTCTGTTATTATAACGCAAAAGACCTGCTTCGTTAAGGTAAAGCTAAAAGGTAAAATCATTATCAAAGATCCTGGTCAGGGGCTGTAAAGTAAGAAATAAGTAGTCGAGTTTTTCCTTATAATCGATCAACCAACTTTAATATCCCTCTGCAGAGAACATGCCTTTACACACAGCGCACTCTTTCTTATAAAATACACGTATTTAATATGATTATAAATTATAATTTAGCAAAACAGTCACCTGAAAACAAGCATAACCAACAAAGGCAAATTGATTTCTTCATTCAGTAAAGAAGTGAAAGCTTTATTGTAGATTTAAAAATAAATAAATTGAAAACTTTTTACGGAATATAGAAACCGAGCTAACGATCTTCAAGAATTCCTACAACGGGCTCGGCGCGGCCGTTTTTAATGATGTCGTCTGCTCATTATCGCCTTTTCAAACTACAGTGCTGAAATAAAGTAATTAAAATACCACCTGCTGGATATCATTAAGGGTTGTAAAGTAAACTTGTCAGTGACTCTATGCTTAATATTGGCTCTGAGTTACTAAACATCTTCATTAGCTTATAACTGTCGACTACAGATCATAGGCCATATACGATAAATAGCGGCATCTCTTTCTAACTCTATTTAAGTAAAGATCAACGCTTGAGTCTTGTCCTAGAATACGGTTTAAGACCCCATTAAGAAGTGATCTAAATCCAACCCTGTAATTACTAAGTTACTTAGCAACAATGATGTAAAAAAGTATAGATTCGTGATATGATATAAAGCATCGAAAAAGTGTTCCGAATGCAGTGACAGCATATTTCTAATGAGTGTAACAAAAGAGTAAAAACTGTAGTCTCTTCGGCGGTTCGTTTTCGAGGCACGGATGGCTTATCTACCTTTATACATATACAGAATATCATTGCTTAGCAACAATAAATTAATATGGTAAAAAAAATCTTGAATAGCCTGAAACAGTCTGCTTAGCAGACGGTTAGTGTTAGGTTTACCTATAAATCCCATACATGGTGTAATGAGAGAACGCTGTCTTTTGTTTACAGCTGATACTTTGTTCCTAAGCCACCTTACGGATGTATTTTATGTTTTTTTTTTGTCAAAGGCATAAAATACATAAAAAAGTAAACTCAATGTTTTTTTCACTACATCTCCAAAATCCGACAAACTATAAAGTGTTGTTCTTATTATTACAGATAAAGTCTAAATCCAATGAACGAGTAGAATTTCCTGGTGACTTTAAAGGATTTATGTTTATTACTGTCATGAAAACGAAATCTAAGCGACCACTCTGTGATATCCTAAAAGCCCAGGCGACACGAAAAATTAGGGTACTTTTACTCACGTCACCGCTGCAAAGCAACCGTGGACGTTTATTTGGATGAGGGCCGACGCCAACTTTCCAGCACATAATGGAGTGGTAAGGCTATCCCGGAAAGAGTTTGTTTATGACGCCTTTTGTGGAGCATATTTAACGTTTATATCACTGATTCACAAATAGAGTTTCTAAGGTTTTACAATGATAATATTATGTACTAGCAAAATTTCCCTAATAATTTTATTGACAAAACACAAATCCAGAATCTTTAAGATATTTTGCAATTTAACGTCAATATTAAATCCCTCAAACAACAAGTCCTAAAGTATGTAATGCCGTATTACAAAAACAATTTTCATGTTATTCTAGAAACTGTTAATTTTTTATTGGGCTTAGCAACTATATTATACTCAATAAAATAAAAAAATATATATTAATTACCAGAGCGTATTAATTCTTGTTATGATATCGACCACAGGAGTTCCTTTTGAGGAAAATCAATTGAATATTACATTGAGCCACATAAAAAAGTCTTTTAGGGTCTCGTAACAAACATGCCGCATTGTGAAAAAGAGCTACCATTTAAATGAAGGAAATAATTGTAATTTAAGATACATTTAAAACTATAACGTACATAATCCTTTCCATAGAAATGAATACAGAATAATGAAATTTTAATTTTGTGTAAATATAACATAATAGCCTTTATGAACTTTTCATGTAAATCTGGGCGTTTCTGTTTTTAAATAAATTCATTATAGCGTTAGGTTCAAATCCCGCCACGTACCAATACGTTTTGGGCCCGCGTGGACGACTATGGCCTAAACACCCTTACGGATCGGCTCGTGCCTCTCGGTGTTAAATCATAGCGTTGCATAAATGACGGAGCCAGTCATTTCTAGTCTGGGTATATATTCTAACCAATATTTAGAATTGAGAGAACCTAAAGACTCTGGTTACATGGATGATAGCATCCAGGTTAAAATAATTGGAATTCTGAGGCACATGGCTGTTTAGAATTATGTACATTATTTGTAGAGTCCTAGAAAAAATACATCATTACTTAATATTTTTCTATTTTGTGTAAGCGAATTTGTTTGTCTAATATGCCCATTAAATACGTAAAAATATTACAGATAAGTGTTTTTGGCATTCATGGGTTCACGCAAGGATACTTTTGGGGATGGCGAAAAATAGACATTTCGTAAATTTATTTGATACTAGTCACTCGGCATACCAATTTAGAAAGCAATTATGTTGACTTTTAAACAAACATTTGGTTGTTTCTTTTCACGTTACTTCCTATGCCATGTATTTTATAGTCATTTGTTATCTATATCCAAATAAGAACGCTACAAAAGGGATACTATCTGATGTTTATAACAGCTTTGTTTTACAACAAGTGTATAAGTAATACTATAAAATCCTGATAACTTACTGCAGATCAAACCAGGAATCATGTCAAACTTGGTCCGAGATTCACATAAAGACTAGTAGCGCCATCTTCCGGAAAAGTATTCAAGCTTTTACCAGCACCCTCTAGTGGAATTTTTCCGACACTACGAGTATAGAGTTTCAGAGGAAATTCGTACCTGCTTTTAGAATCTAAGTAGTTCGTGATAATTTCAACAGATGGCATAAAACTGCATATTAAAAAAGGTATACTATGTATATTCAAGTTCATAATTCGTATACCCATCATAAATAAGTGATATATAAAATATTTACTTTTTATATATAAGAACTCGTGTATTCGGTAGCTTTTACATAATATAATATACTTGTATCTATGTACATAGGTTTTTTATGTTATAAAGTGACTGGGACGGTCAGTTCGCTCACTTAGTGATAAGTGTCACGCCTGACCATGACAAAGCATTATTGAAGAAAACTAGTCACTGTATGAGTGGTTATTCTCCGTCAATACCGCCCTGCACCCGTCACCCGAGACGACGGCTGTGAGGTCTCATATTATACCCAGTAATTACAATAGCTACAGTGCCCTCACACCGTAGTACAAAAGTCTCTAGCACTCTTATTTCTCGGCATGATTCTGGCACTGTGTGAGTTTAGTACCTACCTAGACGACTCATTATCGAGTCTATTTCATTTTTTCAATAAAAAAAACTCGTCTGTAATTTAAATCACTAATAAAAAAGAGCAACGCACTCGTAAAAGACAGCAGGCCTTCGGTTATAAGGCATACATATATTTCGATAAAAGTCCATATTTGGAAAGGTGCTAAAGCACTCAGAATACAACACAGCAAATCCAATAAATACATAAACCACAAAAAAGCTTACGCTCTACATTAAATCCTAAAAAAATAGCTTTTGTTTTGTTAAAACTCTTTTCGTCACTCTTCTGTTCACCCGAGCGGAATAAATCCATTTAAACCTTTGCAAATCAATTGCTTTTCAATTTGCAGCAAACATTTGTATATACAGAAGTCATAACGAATTTCTATATGACGCCCAAACTCGATTTTTTTTTCATTCAAAGCTTTCTTTCTTTCAAAATTCGTGTTTCTTTTACATACGCAAAGCACTTTGAGTGCTGTGGACAGCATCTTATGTTTGAATATTTTCATGAAATTCTTAGGTATCTAAAAAAGGAATTTGTTATCATTACATTTATTCGATTGATTAATTATCATTCTTTGTTCCACTGTACAACAATTTCAATTACAGGGTATTAAATAATAATAATAATTACATTAAAAATGTACACTGACATTCACACAGCACCATAGCCACAAGTTAGGCGTGAAGCCTGTAGTATGGATACTAAACAACGGATAAACATACTTATATACATTTTTATGTAAATACATACATATTATACATAGAAAACACACAGACCATTACAAACAGATATGTTCATGCACAAAAATGTTTGTACTGCTCGGGGATCGAACCAGGGACCCTTGGTGTAGCAGCCGACGTCTAAACCGCTACACTATCAGGATCATCAAAGAAAGCTAACATCTGTTGTATTGGTGTCGGGCGCAGTACGGTATTGACGGAGAATATTAAGCTGCCTATCAGTTGTTTGTCTCCTTCAAAGCCGCTCTTTTGTCATGGTCAGGTGTATCACTTACCATCTTGACCATCCTGTACACTTTAACATTAAAAAATATTAAGACTGTCGAGGTAGGTAGGACGTTGTCAGCCTTCCTTCAGGTTTTTTAACTTTGTGTCTAGTGCAGTGGATTTGGTATGTAAGTATATCTTCAGTCGTCAGTTTAATAATACGAGGGGCGATCAAAAAGTAATGATAATGAGTATAAAAAAAAAACGATTCTAGTTTAATTTTAATTTATTTTTTACATTGTCTCCTAACAATTCGAGTCAAACGTTTATATAAACCTTTTAAAGGGTATTTAACACTTGAAAATAATCTTAATCTTGGCTAACCTATAATGCCTCTACAGTAGCCATCACCTCGCTATTATCCTCAAATTTCTTGCTCCTGAGGTGTTTCTAGAGCCGTTTCTAAATATCTCTGGAGGCTAAATCAGAAGAATAGATGAGTGTTCTACCAGTTCGAAACCTGCTTCTCCAATGGTACCCATCGCAAGTTCGGCTTTCAATGCAGCAGCGTTGTCCCGAAATAGGACTATCGCTCGGAGTTTGTAGCATCTTTTTTCCTTTTAGGCTTCTTGCAGTTGTTTGATCAGCGTAGGATCCCGTTATTATAGCTCTCTTTTCCAGGGAATCAATCATTATGATTATGATTCCCTCAGCATAAAAAAACGGACGTCAAAACCTTGCCCACCAAGCTCGAGACTGAAATAAATTTTATTTTTGTCTATATTAGAAATACCCGTTCATCATCATTTTAAATCACCCCTAGTATTATTACTAGCCTGGACACACGAATGGACAAACAAATTTAATGGCATCGTATCGGAGTGATTCCACACACAATATTTCTAATGATTCACTGTCACTTTTCGTTAGGTAATTTTAAAGGTTCTACTAGCGTCTTCGTAACTTATTTGTTTCTATTTTGTTACGTATGAAATACCCCAATATTTGTTTGACTATTCTTTAATTCTCTGAAAGTACGAATTCATAAAAAATCTAAAATGTTTTGCTCATCATATGAAAGACTTTGTGTTCAGTCAAAACAGTTCATATTCTATGTATGAATATCTGATAACCTCGATATTGAATCAGTTTATGCCGAGCGAGTTATTCCTAGAGAGCCACCTTGACCGGGCGCCGGCACCCCTGACCCTCGTTCTTGTTCTATCTTGTCTGAACCTGACTTTGGTTCTTGATTTTAACATCGACATTGAATTTGAAAATTCATCATTTATGAAGCCGATATCGCTTGAAGCGTGGAAACAAAGCGAATTCTCAAAGTCATAACAATATTCGAGAGCTTATATATATATTTAGGTTAAGGTATACGTAACTCAGTCCATCTGCTTGGGGGTTGGCCTAGTTGGACTAATGACTTGGTTAAGGTGGCGGGTAGCAGATGGATGTCAACTGTCGAAATCATTCGGGGAGGCCTTCGTTCAGCAATAGACGTTTTAGGTTGTGATGATGATGATACTATTACTTTTACACTAACTTAGTAAGTAATTTATGTAGTTAACACACATTTTATCGGCTGCCTTTTAATGACATCTTTTAATAATTCTCATATTTCATTTCTCCGCTTTGTCAGCCAGTCATTATTGGTCAATGCCTTTCTACGATGAGGTAAAATGACAAAGTTTGAGTGAAGTGCATTATATTATATTTTGTATTTCTTCACTTAATGTCTGTTCACTGAAGCTAGCTTTTTAAACAACAAATCGTTAACAAACCTTAACGTGCAATGAACAGAAAAATGGAAAACAATAAGGTGCTGAACATAATGTTTCATGTTTTTTTTTTTTTTTTTTTTTTCTTTATTTAAGGAGCTTGGTCAATTTTGACTATGTCGCTCCGTTATGGCTACAACTGAAGTACATAACAAACAATTGGGTTACATTACAAATCACATTGTAGTGGATAACATTTTGTATAGTGTCCTGGCTGCTGGAGACAAAGGGGCTGCTAGAGCACTGTTACAATTGCCAATCATGCAATTTTGAAGCCACTCTGTTCGCTTCCTCAGCTGTGCGGTCCGGACACACTCCATCAATACATGGAATACATCATCAATTTGTCCACATACTTCGCATAAAGGAGATGTTGATATGCCCATTAGAAATGTGAACTTCCTCGTTGGAATGTGGCCGGATCGAAGCCTTAGGGCAGTAACAATATCAGGTCTTTTTAATGAACAGCTATCAAACCATGGTATACGTAGAGGTTCAGGTTGTATTGTTTTATACCAGATGCCCTTTTCTTTTGATCTTAAGTCAAAATATTCTTTCCACGATTTATAACTAAAATGTCTAACTAAGTATAAGAGGTCAGTAAAATATGGATAAATATTAAAGGACATGCCGTTACAACATGCGTCCTTTGCCAAGGTGTCAGCTGTTTCATTTCCTACAATTCCTACGTGTGAAGGGATCCACTGCAACTTAATAACTAAAGACTTTTGTTTTGCCTGCAAAAGTTGGTTTACAATAGTATAAGCTATAGGTGTCCCTCGAATGACCGAGGTGCACCTAGCTATATGTTGAAGGGCACTTTTGGAGTCCGTTAATATTAAGTATTTTTTATTGTTCAAAGAAATCGCGTAATTTATAGCTTCACTAATGGCTAGTAGCTCAATGTACATAATAGATAATTTAGAATCCATTTTGAACAGTTGTTGGGTATCTTGTTGGGGATCAAAAAATGCAGCGCCAGCCTTCGATATGTCTTTTGAACCGTCAGTGTATATATGATAGAAGTCTGTATATTCCTTACTAAGATATTCTAAACATAGTTTGTTAAGTGTTTGTATATTATATTTTTTCTTAGAGCCCTCAAAGTCAGCGATGTCGTAATTTATATCCTCTGTCAAGTTTATATAAGTAACCCAATAGTCAAAAGTATACATTTCTAAATTTTTGCTTATATATATTTTTGTAGATTTAAGGTATTCATGCGTTTGAACTAAAATTGGTTTATTTTTCCTATTCCATGTATTTATTGCTAAATGTAGATCGTTTATTACTTTAAAATATGCCTCGTTAATTTGGAGAGATTTAGACTTAAGATAAAATTTACCGGCCAAATAATACCTACGTATTTGCAAAGGTGGCAAAGCCAATTCGCTGCCCATAACGTGTATAGGGGTCGATCTAATGAAACTACCTATAATTCGCATTGCTTGATTCTGAATTTTGTCCAACTTGTAAAGGTTATTCTGACAGCTGTCGCCAAATAGGAAGCCTGCATAGTCGATTCGGCTTCTTATAAGTGAAATATATGCTAGTCTTAAATGCTTCGGGTGAATGCCCCATCTGCCTGATGCTAAAACTTTTAATATGTTTATATATCTGCTGGTTTTTTCAACGGTTTCGTTAATGTGCTTACCCCACCTAAGTGACCGGTCGAGCCATAGTCCTAGGTATTTCACGGACTGTACTACAGGGATATCAAAATTATTAATTTTTAGAGATACATTTTGTCTATTTATTCCTTTTTTGAAAACGCAAATTTTACTTTTATTATGTGATATATCAAGTCCCAGACATGATAACATACTGGTTATTTGAAGTAAAGAGCCTTGTAATCGGTTGAGAGACCCTTGTATACATGCACTTGTAGCATATATAACAAAGTCATCAGCATACTGACATATGTTAACTTCATCACTTGTTATATTTTTACAAATATCTATGGTAGCAACATTAAAAAGCAATGGTGATAACGGATCACCTTGTGCCAAACCCTGTCCTGTATTACGAGTAACTCTACAATTATTTACCTTTATTGAAAGGTATCTATCTTTTAAAAACTCCCATATATAATTACACATTGTCCTCCCTACTCCTAAGGTATCCAGTTTAGTCAGTAAGCTTATTACGTCTATATTATTATATGCGTTGTCGACATCGATGAAACATGCTATAGTAACTTGGTCTTTACAAAATCCTTTCTGTATATGGGTAACGAGGCGGCCCAAGTTATCCAGGCATGATCTACTCTTCCTGAACCCTAAAGTGTTTGCTGAAAACAATTCTTTTTTCTCAAAGAACCATTCCAGGCGTTTTTGAATGAGCGAATGAAAAATTTTGCATAGACACGATATAAGAGCTATTGGTCGTAATGCCGATTCCGACAAAGGGTCTCTGCCAGGTTTCGGGATTGGAACTATATCTATATGTCTCCATTGATGGGGAACAAAACCTTTTAATAAACAAAGTGTATAAAATTGTGTTAAGATTACTTTGGCATTATTTGGCAAATGTTTAATCATACTGAATGATATTTCATCACTACCGGGAGCTGTGTCTTTATTTTTTATGCTTTTATTTAATTCATCTAATGTAAATATCGCGTTTAAAGAGTAATTTTGAGAGTTAAATGTTGGCTTTTGGGCGCAAACGTAATGGGGACACAAACTGTTCAAAAGATTGTTAGCCATAGGTGTATCAACATGTTGCTTTGGGGTTTTACAACCCTTCATCCATCTCATTTTGTTCCATAAATCACTTGGTGATGAATTTTCATCAATAGAAGAACAAAACTTTTGCCATGCCTCTCTCTGTGTCCTCCTTAGTAACTTTTGAGACTCGGCTATCTTTTTTTTTAAAAGTATTAGGTTTTGGGGGGTTGGGTTTCGCCTAAAATGAGAAAGTGCTAGTCTTCTACAAGCTACCGACTTCGACAGTTCCGGAGTCCAGTAGGGTTTCGGTTTGAATTTCTTAGCAGGATTGTGGCATATTTTGGAATAGGGGATAAACGTCATAGCTGCACTTTGAATACAATGTATAATGTCGTCGTACATAGTTTGTGGATCCTCATTCACAGTGAAAGAATTAAATACATTTTCTAAATGAACAGTATATCCGTTCCAATCTGCTTTATTAAATAAGCGCTTTTTAAACACTTGAGTGTTTTTGGGCAAAGATGTACTGATTTTAATTATGAGATGGTCACTGCCTAATGATTCATTAGTGACGGACCAGGTAAAGTTTAAGGCAGTATCAGTTGATACCATAGTTATATCCGGGGCAGACTGTCTAAGAGAGTTGTCAACAAGCTGAAACCGTGTAGGCGAGCCATCATTAAGTATTACGTAATTAAAATCTATCATGGCTTCTAAAATCTGATTTCCCCTGGAGTCATTTTTTTGAGACCAGTTCGTATGGTGGCCGTTGAAGTCACCTAATACGATAGTTTTGTGCGGTTGAATGGAAAGCAGCGAATTGAACGATCTTTGGGGTAAGTTAATATTCGGTGGGCAATAGACAGCAACTACATTTTCTATTTTATCGCAATTATGCAATCTGACATGAACTATTTCTAGATTTGGATCAATATTTTGTAACTGCATTTGCTGGGCTTGAACAGACTTATGAATAATAACAGCTACCCCACCACCTGGTGAGTTTCTGTCATAACGGAAAATGTTAAAATTACTTACATTTAAAAGGGCATCTGGGTGTAACCAGGTCTCAGTAATTACCGCTATATGTATATTATCACGGATCATTAGCTGTTCTAAAGACCTGATTTTTGGAACTAAGCTACGTGAGTTCCACTGAAAAATATTTAGGTTAGCAACTTCCTTATTTTGTCTTCTATCCATATTCGGGCATAAATATATTTTTAAGAGTTGAAAAATTAGGTATTAAATTAATTATGAAATTATTTATCCAATCGATGAGTATTTTGAGCCATGTCTTCAATAATGCTACTAATCCGTTATTTTTATCTGCAATAACCTCCTTCAATTTTTGTATAAGGTCAGTAAATGTAGAAGTTCTTTTTTCGTGTGTGTTATTTGACGACTCTTTATTTTCGGGAATGGGGTCTTCTGAGTTTGACATTTCAATCTGTGCAACAACATTCTCACTAAGATAGACCTTTTTTTTTTTCTTCTTTTTCTTACGAGACCTTATTTGATCCCTATCCAGTTGTGTTGCATCATCCTCTGTATCTATTTGTGGGTTTCCTTTAGTTATTTCAGAGTATGTAGGAGTTAATTTAGGCAATTCGTATGTAGACCCTGGTGGGTCGCGTAGCGTGCAATATTGATGTTCTTGGTAAGTTGGACTGTTGCTATAGTTAAACTGAGGCGACGGTGGTACATAGGTAGATAAGGCTTTTTGGTATGTGCAGTTGAATTCTGACATCAGCTCTCTTATGCGTTTTTCTTTTTTGTAAATAGGGCAGTTCTTTGAGAGTGCTATATGGCCACCCGAGCAGTTTACACATTTAAATATCTTTACCTGACAGTTTAAATGGTTATTTCCACATTTAGGGCAAATAGTTTTACTAGAAGGACACATTTTCTGTACATGACCAAAGCGCCAGCATTTTGCACATTGTGTTACAGGAAACACATACGGTTCAACCTTGATCTTTATATCGAATAGATAAATATGAGCGGGTAGGGACGAACCCTTAAACCCTATCCTTAATGTTTCACTGGGTATCCAGCCATCGTCCACTTTTCTGTTAAGCCTTTTAAGTGATACCACTTCTTTATCTGATATAATATATTTGAGGCCCTCTTCTTCTGATAAGTCCAAGTCTATATCTCTTATTATTCCAAACGAAAGTCCTACTTCCCAGGTCTTTTGCCTTCGCCAATTAAGATTATCAAACTCCGAACATGATAAAATTTCTCAGCACTTAAACTCATTCTCAAATGTTAATAGTAGTTATACGGGTTTACATATTTAACCTTATTGACTTCTCCTATATTATTTTGCTGCAATAATTTCGCCAAAGCAAACTGTTTGGGTAACTTTTCTTTTGATGTTATGCATATTCGGGTTTGAAACTATCAGTCGATTTTGTTCAATAGGTTTCGATTTTTTCTTAGAATTCCTATATACAGTTTGCCAGACCTCCTCATTCTGCTCTCGTAATCGTTTTGTTGTTAATTCTTCCTGTACATTCATATTATTTACCCAATTGTTTATATCCTCTAAATAATTTTCTCTAAGACATTAATGTTATCTCCACGATCACTGCATCCGTTCACACTCACTAGCCATTAGGGATAAGGTTCATTGTCGCGTGTCCCAAAGCGGCTCGAACGGAGGGGCGATTTGCCGCGCACGGAGCAAGCCGATAAGGAACCGGTTGCTATTGTATCTCAGCGTATTCCCAATGATGCGTTCGACTCGTAATAAGTTTGAACGAACACTCGTTAGTAAAATTATTTTGTGTAATATGTATATTGATCCAATACCCAACTTGGTGGTAGGTAGGACTTTTTTAAATTTCATTTTAGTATTGTTTAATTCATCAGCAAGTGATGGCCGCAAGTTGTTGCGATGATATCATCCTAGTCTGGCTTTTTGTCATTACATTTGTTTTTTTTTGTTGTACCTTGCTATAATAAAAATCAATTTTATTAAGAATTTATTAAGAAAGGATGAACGAATATTTTTTTATACACGCGGAAACTGTTAAAAATATCACAAAGAATACGTATACAAGTCGTAAACAATTTGGCGCTATTCCAAGATCGGTTTCGGAAGTGCGACTTCCAAAGCTGTTAATAAAGTGATCAAACCAGAAAATAAAATGTTATGTGAAAACACATGTTTTATCCTATAGCCGTAAATATATACATGAATAAATTACGCATTTTTGTACGATATTCCACAGCAAAAACAAATTTCTAGTCAAAAATAAAACATTGAAAGTACAAAGAATACACACACACAAAGCGCCATCTAGCCCCAAGCTAAGTGTGAAGCCTGTATTATGGGTACTGAGTAACGAATAAACCTCAAATGCATTTTTTTTGTAAATACATACATATATACATAGAAAACACATGGTCTGTCCATTACAAACAGACATGTTCATGCACACAAATGTTTGTAATGCCCGGGGATCGAACCCAGAGCTCTTGGTGTAGCAGCCGATGGCTCAACCACTACATCAAATGGTTGCTTTATTAAATTCATTTCATTCGTATTGCAATATATAAAATATAAGCAACTTTTTTAAAGTGTCAACATATTTCTAAGTTAGCTTTGAAGTTAAATAAAAATAATAAATAAATAACAAATTCAGCTGAATTCAACAAAGTTCGTAAATATCCCAACCTGACCGACACAGTTTTATTTGAACCTTTTGCTGTGGAAACGTTTGGACCGTGGGGACCATGTGCCCATCGTATATATCGGGATTTAGTAAAACGTGTAGCCGAGTATACAGGTGACAGGCGAGTAGGTGCCTTTCTTGGTCAACTTTTAAGTTTGGCTATACAACGCGGGAATGTTGCCAGCCTTATGGGTACCATGTCACAGACTAGGGACAGTGATTTGGGACACCTTTTTTACGTTTTGTAGGTTTCTTAGTTTTTATTATTTGAATTAATTTATGTTCTTGATTTAAGTCACTGAAACGCTAATTAACCTTTTGCGAGAATGTGGTTAATTACAGATGACAGATATTTTTTTACATTTTCAAGATGCATTCACCCAACGGGCAAGCAAATACAGCACGACAATTATATTGAAACAATTTTCCTTTATATTAATGTCAGATAGATCATTTATGTACTTCCAATGTCAAATTCATGTTTAATAACATTAATATATGTTAGCAATAAATGTTATTAAAATAGTTTGAAATTCTTCAAGGCTGAAGTAAGAACATTTTTCTCAAAGTAAATTTACACTTATTAATATTTTCAGGAGGGTCAGAACTGCGGTGGGGCATACTTAAAGCTGCTATCACAAGGCACCAACACTAAATCCGACCTCCGCAAGTTCTACGACCAGACGCCTTACACGATCATGTTCGGCCCGGACAAGTGTGGTAACGACAACAAGCTGCACTTCATATTTAGACACAAAAACCCAAAGAATGGCACTATTGAGGAGAAGCACAGCAAGAAGCCTAGGTAAGAGTGAAAATGATTTGATTTGCGTGTTAGTGTTTCCACCAATAGGTTTTGTAGGTAATTTTTCAAAGGTGTTTTATTGCCATTTTGTCAAAAAAATTAAGTGTTTTTTATAGGAGACCTCCTTTTACACCCAAACCGAGGGTTGATCTATAGGCTATTTAACACTTTTTAAAAGATTTTAAGTGTAAATATATGCTCGGATATATAAATTAATAGGGAAGACGTATTCCCAGCAGTGGACTACGATAATTCGATAAGAAAACAATAAATTAAAAATATACTGTTATATATATTTGAATCTACAAAGCTGCATAATTTGAATGTATATTTTTTTTATTACTTTATTTGAGCATATTATATCTTTTATTCAAAAAACTAATATACCGTGTTACAGTCAACGCCTAGAAGAAATCTACAAAGACAAAGAGCCCCATCTGTACACGCTAATCGTTCGCCCGGACAATACGTTCAGCGTGCTGATCGACAATAAGGAAGTGAACGCCGGCTCTCTACTGGAAGACTTTACGCCGCCCGTCAACCCGCCGGAGGAGGTCGACGACCCCAACGACAAGAAACCTGACGACTGGGACGAGAGGGAGAAGGTGTGTATACCAACAGGATATAAAAAAGTATATCCTCTCAAAGTCCCACCACGTACCAATGTGTTTTTGAATTTTTGAAATTACATGTATGTTATCCGACGCTCTTACGGTGATAAAAACATCGTGAGGAAACCTGCGCACGCCTGTGAAGAGATTCAAAGGTTGTGCGTACAGTCGGCCAATCCTTGGGCTTCCGTGGACGACTAAGGCCAATATACCCTATACGGGCTCGTGCCCCTCGATGGGGACGTAATGAGATGATAATGATGAATTTATTGGGAGCTTGATAGCGTACCAGGTAGTTCCTTCAGATGTCGATCAGACTGGTTCAAAGGTTGTGCGTGTAGTCGACCAATCTCCACTTAGGCCTAAACACCCTATACGGGTAGGCTCGTGCCCCTCGGTGGGGACGTTTTATGAGCTGATGATGATGTGTGATCAAGGTTGAATTTCTGTGTACACTGTGTATGGATTACTGTCTACACTATTGTAAAACAAATACCATCAATTTGTGTAATCTGTTTGTGCACCATTAATAAATAAATAGATGATGTGTGCAATATGGGACGACCCATTTGGTGTTGCGGTTGAGAGGTCGGCTGCAACACCAAGGGTTCCGGTTACGATCCCCGGGCAGTACAAACATTTGTGTGCATGAATATGTCTGTTTGTAATGGTCTGGGTGTTTTCTATGTATAATATGTATGTATTTACAAAAAAAAAATGTATGTAAGTATATTTATCCGTTGTTTAGTACCCATAATACAGGCTTCACGCTTAACTTGGGACTAGATGGCGCTGTGTTAATGTCAGTGGATATTTGGATATTTATTTAATATGATGTGTGCGATTAATTTGTGGAATCAGTTGCCATCGGAAACGTTTCCGGAACGATATGACCTGGCATCTTTCAAAAAGAGAGCGTTTTCTTATATAAAGGGCCGGCAGCGCATCCCTGCGACCTCAGCTGTTGCAAATGTCCATGGGCGGCGGTGACACTTTCCATCAGGTGAACCGCATGCTCGTTTGCCTCCCTATGTTATAAAAAAAAAAAAATACATTTTTTTTTTATCATCTACGAGTTTAGGCAGACATTTGACCGCCATCTCACCTGATGGTAAGTGATGAAGCGGCCTAGGATGTATGATGCCTGCCTAGAAACAGCCTATTCACTCTTGCCTTGAAGACGGCCAGGTTGTAAAACTGTTGTTGTTATTTCAGATCGTGGACCCTACAGCGACAAAGCCAGACGACTGGGACGAGGACGAACCGGCGCAGATCGTCGACCCCAACGCCGTCAAACCCGATGGCTGGCTAGACAATGAACCTGAGATGATTCCTGGTCAGTGCAACGTTATTTGTTATTACAGAAATTACCGGGTATGAGCATGGGCGTAGCCACCCTGGCCAAAGTCAAAGTCAAAATACATTTATTTCAAATAAGGCTTACAAAAAGCACTCATGAACGTCAAAAAATATACAAAAATACAATAAAAAACAATGAAAATACTAAACTAAATATATGAATACTGATGCTTGGAAAAAAGGGCTTCAGTGGTTTGACCTGTTGACCTGGCCTGACCTGGCTTTAACGGGGCAGAGGGGAGATAGGTTCACTGTTGCCCTGCCCTGAGTCCAAGACTAGCTACTCTCATGGGTATGAAAAACCTAACATCTCTTGTCTCTGGTGTCGGGTGCAGTGCGGCATTGATGGACGATAACTGTTTATTAGTTGTTTGTCTCCATCAATGCCGCTCTGTCATGGTCAGGAGTATCACTTACCATCGGGTTAGCGTTGTGACCGTCCTTTTCACTTCGTAACAAAAAAATTAGGCTAATAGATTTTTTGATCAGTTACCTTAAGACCTAATAGAAACATTGGTGAAATAATTAGTCAATTACAAATTACCGGGTATAAGAGACCTAACATCTGTTCCCTTGGGTGACGGGTGTAGTGAGACGTTCATCATCATCATCAGCTCATTAGACGTCCCCACCGAGGGGCACGAGCCTACCCGTATAGGGTTATTAGGCCTTAGTCGTCCACGCGGGCCCAGTGCGTGTTGGACGACTTCACACACAACCTTCGGAATTTGAACCTCAGCCCTCCCGGTAGGAAGGCGACAGTCCACACCACTGAGCCACCGACGCTCTAATGCCTCCTTCAATGCCGCTCTATCATGGTCAGGCGTATCACTTACCATCGGGTGTGACCGTACTTTTCACTTCGTAACAAAAACAAACTAGACTTATAGATTTTTTGATTGGTTACTTAGAGACCTCATAGAAACATTGGTGAAATAATTAGTCAATTGCAAATTACCGGGTATAAGAGACCGATTTGTCGTCTCGGGTGATGGGTGCAAGGCAGTGTTGGCGGAGTGACAGTTACTGTTATCAATTAACAACACTAAATCGGTCATGGTCAAGCATATCACTTACCACCAGACGATCTGACTGTCCCGTTCTTTTTATGATATAAAAAAAACTTTTGTCCAACATCGCTCCATACAAAAAACTGTTAGCTCGAGAATTAACGTCTTGGCGTCGGCCGAGCGCTCAGATTAGGCTTACAAAAAGCACTTATGAACGTCAAAAAGAATACCAAAAATACATTTAAAATACCAAAGTAAAGCACAATAATGAATTTTGATACTTGAAAAGAGCGCTTCGGCGTTTTGACCTATCGATGGAGTATCGAACGAAAGCACTAGTTTTGAGTATATTTATAGCGCTGGAGCATTATATGTTCAGATCCCGATGCGGTGAAGCCGTCGGACTGGGACGAGGACATGGACGGTACGTGGGAGCCCCCGCTCGTGGACAACCCCGCCTGCGCCGGGGCCGCCGGCTGCGGGGCCTGGACACCCCCACACGTGCCCAACCCACGGTATAAGGTACTAAACCACTCACATTCAATATCATCATCATCATCATCAGCTCATTATACGTCCCCACCGAGAGGCACGAGCCTACCCGTATAGGGTGATTAGCCCTTAGTCGTCCACGCGGGCCCAGTGCGGATGGGACGACTTCACGCACAATCTTTGAATCTCTTCGCAGACGTGCGTGAAGGTTTCCTCACGATGTTTTCCTTTACCGTAAGAGCGTCGGATAACGTACATATAATTTCGAAAATTCGAAAACACATTGGTACGTGGCGGGATTTGAACCACAGTCCTCCCGGTAGGAGGGCAACAGTCCACATCATTGCGCCACCGACGACATTAAATATAATAATAAATAAATAAATATCCACAGACATTCACACAGCGCTATTTAGCCCCAAGTTAAGCGTGAACCCTGTGTTATGGGTACTAAACAACGGATAAACATACTTATATACATTTTTTTGTAAATACAAACATATATATATAGAAAACACCCAGCATTACAAACAGAATGTTCAGCACACAAAGTTTTGTACTGCCAAGGGATCGAACCCGGAGCCGTTGGTGTTGCAGCCGACGTCTCAACCGCAGCACCAAATAGGTCGTCAACATTATATTATTATTTATTATCTTTTTTTGACAGCTGTTGGTCGCAGGTGATCTTTACAGCTGCACCGGGCAATGTAAACAAATTATATTTATCTATTAAAGAAAATTTTCGTGTCACAGTGTTTGGTTAGCTTACTCCTTTGAAACGGCTTGACCGATTAAAAATTAATAATTAAAAATAAAATTAAGTACAATTATACTGAATAATTGAAATCTTAATAAAATAACAAAATGCAATGGTATGTCATCAAACAGGGTCCATGGCGGGCGCCGCTGGTGGCGAACCCGAACTACCGCGGCAAGTGGAGGCCGCGCCGGGTCCCCAACCCGCACTACTTCCGCGACGACGCGCCCTACCGCATGACGCCCGTCGTAAGTACACACGCCCACTGCTGTGTTATCTTTGCCACTATTTTCCCAACTCACACACATACACACACACACACGCACATACCACACACACACACGCACATACACACACACACCGCACATACACACACACACACGCACATACACCACACACACGCACATACACACACACACACGCACATACACACACACACACCACATACACACACACACGCACATACACCGACACACACACCACATACACACACACACACGCACATACACACACACACGACTACACACACACACGACATCACACACACACACACGCACATACACACACACACACGACCATACCACACACACACACACACACACGCACATACACACACACACACCACACACACACGCACATACACACCACACACACACACACACACACACACACCACACACACACACACATACACACACACACCACACACACACACACACACACACACACACACACATACGCACACACACACACACATACGCGCACACACACCACACAACACCCACACCCAACACACAACACCACACAACACACACACATACGCACACACACACCACACACACACACACACATACACACACACACACACCACACATACACATAACACACACACACACACAGACACGCCACACACACACACACACAGACACGCGCACACACACATACACACACAGACCGCACACACAATCAAAGATTGAAATACCCCCACAAAGAAAGAGTACTACCATACGTATGTGTCATGGGGTTCATACATTTTTTGATTAGCGTTTCTTCGTGATTGTGCATGTAGTTAGTTTATGTTGATCTTAGATAAACAATACACTAGATGCACAATCACCAACAAACGAAGCGCTGTCACACATACGTTGACTTTTTATATTTATAACATAACATTATTCATTAAAATTTTGACCTTAACGCGTCAAATGGTACAAAATCATAGGCACGAGCATACTACTATGTCACTATGACATGTAGCGATCGACGTGATTATGAATGAAAAATTCTACACAAATTACGCGATGGGCAGAATTTTGCCGCGGACACTGAGTGAGATCTGTACACCCAACCACAATAGTCGTTCCGCTTCAATAATAAAAAATAATATTTGTCGATTCAAAAATATATGTAAATGATAATATCAAAAATATTTGAGTTTGAGAGATAAAATAATTGTTTGTCCGCGTAGCACGCCGTCGGCTTCGAGCTATGGTCCATGTCCCCGATGCTGTTGTTCGACAACTTGATAATAACGGACGACCCCGCCGTCGCCGAGCAATGGGCGAAGAGCACCTTCCAACTGAAACGCGACAAGATCTCCAGGGATTCGGTAAGTTTTTGACAATCCTACTTAGTTTTTTTTATGTTAGGAAGTGACCAGGACGGTCAGTACGCTCACGTGATGGTAAGTGATACGCCTGAACGTGACAGAGCGGCATTGAATACCTAACAACTGATGAATAGCAATTATTCTTCATCAATGCAAAGATATAGAGGCAGCTGCTTGTGTGTGGAGTCCCCACGAGGTTTCATACACGTTAGTTATTGAGAAAATACAGAAAGCATTCCTTAGATATTTATACAAGAGACAATTTGGCTATTACCCATTTATGTATCCAACAAATTTTATTTTAGGATGCTTGAAGTGAGGCGGAAAGTTGAATTATGAGTAGTGTTGGCTCTAAAAATTCTGAGAGGGATGGTTGATTCTATCGACTTACATGAGGAACTGTGTAAATTATTTACCCCAAACAATTACTATAGAAGTAGACGCCATAAGTTACTGGCAGAGCCTTCTTGTCGGACAGTATCTCATGCACAATCACCGGTACCTAGGGTCCTCAGTTTGTTGAACTCCCTTCTGGATGGGATCCCAGAGTGTGATTTGTTTGCTGATGAATAGAAGGATATATTGTCGATATGCTTGAAGTTTTGTGAGAGATTTGATGAGTGAGAGTAAAATTTTTAGATGTATTATAATCTATTATCTTTAATTATTGTAAGTGTTATCAAACGTTATAATTAAAGTAAAATAAATAAATAGATCCTTTTATTATAAACGCGAAAGTGTGTATGAATGAATGGATGTATGATGATAGATTTATTTTAAGACAGTTTACAAGACATATACTTATAACATTGACAATATACGTTTGTAAGAGATACAAACACATAAAGAAGGCTTAATTACAAACTGCCACCGACAAGCACTGACATGGAAGTTTTGCAAATTGAAGTTAACAGAATTCAAATGTAATAAATACAAATTTAAAGTATAGGTTACAAATAAATATGCAAGTGAGAACAATTGAGACATATTAATTAACAGCGCCATCTTGCCCCAATTTAAGCGTGAAACTTGTATTATGGGTACTAAACCACGTCTACATACTTATTTTGTTTGTATCATTTTGTTGTCATCAGCTCATTATACGGCCCACCGAGGTGCACGAGCCTACCCGTAAAGGATGTATAGTGTATAGGCCTTAGTCGTCCACGCGATTTGGCCGCTTTCATGATTCCTCACGATGATTTCCTTCACCGTTAGAGCGTCGGATAAACGTACATATAATTTCAAAATTCGAAAAGACATTGGGTAGTTAATCGTTTACAAAAAAAACACGTATATAAGTATGTTAATCTGTTGTTTAGTACCCATATCACAGGCTTTAGTGTAAGGCTAGATGGCGCTGTGTGAATGTCAAAACAATTGTGCTGATAATTAGAAAACGCTGTGGGGTCGGATGCTTCGAGCGATGAACTACAAGCCGGGGTACTGGGCCGCGTACATTGCGTACGTTTCCGTACCCGTATCGTTATACGTGGCGTACCTCGTCCGTCGAGCCAGAGAGGTCTATGAAATATACCTGTTTTACACCTATAACACGTGTGTTCGGCTAGACGGTCCCAGTTGGACTGGTGTGGTTGAGTTAAAGTGTGTGTAGATGGCGCTAGTTGTTTCCGTTTGTAGTAATATAAGTTTGTAAATAATAAGCTATTGATATTTTGATACATTATAACTAAAATTAATTGTATTATTATGCTATAATTTTGTTGTAAATTAAAGTTGTTTACCTAAAACAAGGTTAAAATGGGAGTAAAGTGCAATAAAGAATCTGGCTTGTACAGTCTTCGAAAGAGTTATTTAACTGATTTCAAATTAAAGTCTTTGTATTTAATATGATATATTATTATGGTCAAGTTTAAAAATGTCGATGCGATCAACAGTAATATTTTATCATATATAAAATAATAAATCAAATCAGCACTTAGAATTACCATCATTCCATAATTTGATTTGACATTATAAAGACGTATTGAAATTCATGATCAGATTTCCCTTCCAATAAAAAAATATATGACACAGTAGGCCTATATCATATTGATTCAAATATTGTTATTAATTTATTAATCATTTCGTATTTTATTTATTTATTCGTACGAATCGTGTCAATTTTAGAAAACAAAAGAATCAATAAAGAACGCGCTAGCTTATTGGTAAAAGAGATTTCTTATAGCAGGCAATGATAAATGGAAAAATATAAACTCATTATATATTGTTTATTGGCCGGATTTGATAAATTAATTATTTTTTATTTGCTGAATATCTTTTTTTTATCTTTATTAAAAGCACTTTTGCCCCAGAGAAGCATGTCAGACCTATCGGACCACATACATACAAAATATTATTAGTAATTATCGATGGTCTACCATGTCACATAGAATCTTAGCCGAACCACTGGTGGGTGCGGCTAAGATGTTTTGAAAGTATCCTAAATTGGAAACAATTAAATTCAATTGGCTTATTAATTGTTGCCTTTGACTTTCGTTCCTGACACATTCCGCTAACACGTGTTGAACATCTTCAATAACACCACAGGACTCGCAGTTAGGTGACTCAACTGTAACACAATATTCTGTATGCTATATCGTGTAGTATACGTCGTTGTATGCTAGTACGTCCAGTAGCAGTAGACTATTGTTACAGGACTCGTTCGTGGAGCGCGCCCTCAAGTACGCGGGCGAGAACCCGTGGGTGTACGCGGTGGTTATAGTCGGCTCGTTCCTGTTCGTTGGATTCGTGGCGTATCTGTGCTGTGGATCGTCTAAGGTACATTTCGTGTTAAGTAAGAAGGTCGTGGGTTCGAATTCCGCGGGGAGACCATATAGTGAGAGTCACTTTCAGTGTCCTTACTCTATATTATAGATTTAAGATTTGATTTGTACCTTTATATTAGTTTGGCACTGAATAAACGATTTATTATAATTAGTTTGTTTCTTGCCGATGTTTAAAAAGGGACGAATAATGAAAAATGGGGAAGTCGTATTAACCTTACTAACTTTGGGGCCGTTGTATTCAATCCAACACTTTAATGAGGACATATGGCTGTTACTGTTTTTCCCATAGTTCAAAACTAAGTTAAGTAAGTAAATGGGAGGGAATTACATTCAGGTGTTCAGCCAAATAATATCAACATCCTATATGCGAAGACGATATGTCATATTTAATGTATAAAAAAAATTGCTGCTTCTTTCGCATGCAATATAATATCAGTTTTTCGAATGGTATTTGCAATCATTAGGTTCAAAGTAGTAATTCACCCATTGAACGGCGAGAATCCAGACATAATATAAAAATTATCTGGCGCTTTAAAGCGTCATTGGCAGTTAAAGGGTTAACGGAAGATGGCGTTACGAAGTTCGGCGGTTAAGGCTGAGAGCCATCTGCGCTCGCCAATTGCCCGGTGAAGCTGTAAAAGCCATCTGCGGCCGACAGCAGTAGTTCATCATCTTTAGCTGTATAGGGTGATTAGGCCTTAGTCGTCCACGCGGGCCCAGTGCGGATTGGCCAACTTCACGCACAACCTTTGAATCTCTTCGCAGTGTGCGCAGGTTTCCTCACGATGTTTTCCTTCACCGTAAGAGCGTCGGATAACGTAAATATATTTTTCGAAAATTCGAAAACACATTGGGACGTGGCGGGATTTGAACCTCAGCCCTCCCGGTACACAAAAACCCGGTAAACAGCAGTCGTTAGTCGGAAAAAAAAGAAGTTCGGCGGGTCAGCTAGTAAACAATATGTGTGCGAACAGGACTCAGATGCGGAAGTGAAGAAGAGTGATGCGGTGGTGGAGGACGACCCCCACTCGGAGGCGGAGGCCGAGCCGGCGGCGGAGGGCGGGGGGGCGCGCGCCACCAAGGCCGACCTCGAGGGACCCGCTGACGAGGTACACACACATTGTACATACACATTTATAGTTCTCTAAGTTCATATTTCTTTTAGGTCAATTATAATTATAATTAATATCCACAGACATCATTTTTTTAAATAAATCATAGATAAATCTGTATTGTATTTTTTGGTTATTTGTAAAATGTATTATTAAACATACGTTTTCTGAAGTCAAATCCCCACGTGCCTCTTTCGGCGTTCGTATGATCATACATGTCGATCTTCCCAGTGATAAATCCCAAGTGAGTGTCGAATCTGTTGAGGTGAATTACGTGGTATTAGGTAGTTACATAATAATAATAATATCCACTTACACTCACACAGCGCCACCTAGCCCCAAGTAAAGCGTGAAGCCTGGGTACTAAACAACGGATAAACATACTTATTTATAATTTTTTTTGTAAATACATATTATACATAGAAAACACCCACACCATTACAAACAGATATGTTCATGCACACAAATGTTTGTACTGCCCGAGGATCGAACCCGGACCCCTTGGTGTTACAGTTGACGTCTCAACCGCTACACCAAATGAGTCGTCAAGTCGGTAAATTAACAAATATATTTTGCTGCCGGTACTTAAGGATATACCTGTGGTATAAGTACCGGCTACCTTCCATTGATACCATCGGCGTGCACAGACGCTTAACTTGGGGTTAGATGGCGCTGTGTGAATGTCAGTGGATATTTATTTATTTATAACTTTGACAATAGCAATAAGTATGTTCTTTGTTTCTGGTTCAAATAAATTTCTTTTTTTTACAGACGCCTCTAGTGGACACAGAGGGCGCTGGCGACGGTCAGCGGAAACGGAAACCGCGTAAGGAGTAATGGCGGTCGCGTTTTATTAAAATGTAGAACACAACTAACGGTTAGTACCCCTTGTAATGTTCTGTCCACTGTCTCGGCCTTGGCGAATCTGTATTGTATGATACTGGTACAACCAGAGAGCAGGAAAATTTATTCGTTTATAGTATTATTTAACTTAAAAAAGATTTGTTTAGACCTTTATAGGGTTACAATTGTCTGGAGAAGCTCTAAAATCTGCGGCCAACAGAAGTAGTCATATAACGGATTCTTCATGTTTGTGAACCTTTTGCCATGATTATATAATTTATGTGGCTCTTTTAATAATATAAGTTTGGAATTAAGTTTTTCAATTATTAAATGTGTTGATAATGAGAAAAAAATGTATAAAACATATGATATGGTTTAGGGTCCAGTTTGTAAGTTATATCGCTTAATGAAAATTGCGGTTCCTTATATTTTTTTCTGCTCTTTGGAATAGATTCGCATTTATCATTCCCAAACGTCTTAATGTATGCCATACGAAATAGTTGCAGTGAATTATATAGTGTACTAGCTGCTTTTATATGTTGTGGATAATATATAATGTAATAATTAATATATAACCATTATTGTAATAAGTAGTGATCGGAATAGGTAGAGTGATTTAGGGTTAATAGTCACATACGCTGATATTAACCCTTTGGCCGCCAATGATGTCTTAAGGCGCCAGACAATAGATTTTCTATTGTGTCTAGATTCTCGGCGTTCAATGGGTTAATATGGTAAAATACATCCGGGATTACGTATAAGAGCTTTGCCATAACTTTTAATTCAAAACAAGACCTAAATATATTTAATGATATCCCAAAATTGTTCGATAACATTTCATTATAAAGGCCATATTATGACAGCATTATGCATATACAACAAATCTCTCTACCTTTTCCGATCACGAGTAATAAGTGAAATTAAAGATACTTCAATGAACTCGATGTTGGTGGGCAGGCAAGTATTAACGCCGATATTCAGATGTGTAGTATCACCCTGCATGATGTGCCTTGAGTGCGTGACCGAAATAGTGGGTTGTCCTCATATTTTGGTTACGGTCGTTAGAAATGCAATTTGGCGCTCCGTAGTTGCCTCACGTAAAGACCTCGAAAATCGTATAATATCGATGTTGATACTTCCGATATTGACAATAGTATCGATAGTTTTATAGCTCAATATCGATATCACTTTAGATAGTATTGACAATATCGACAGTTAATTCGATAGTATTGTTGTGTGTCGATAGTATTTTCGTTTACGGAACTATCGATATATTTGGTAGTATCGATAATATCGATAGTCTATCGAGTGGCAACACTAGCGCTCTGTGATGTATATGGTACAGACTGACCCGGGCATAGTTTTCAATACCAACTGGCAAGGATGCAGAGGTAATAATACCCATGTATGTCATAATAATTTTCTTTTAGTTTATAAGTTTGATGCTAGATGAAAAACATTACAGTCTTATGTTACTGATAGTACTGCCAAAGAGTTCATGTTGTGAACTAACAAATGTTAAATCGCATAGGGGGTGCTGTCCAAATTTAAAGTATTTTTCTTTCAGATGGTTTGATTTAAATGTATCATATACCAAAAGCAAGCCAGTCTTTGCTGGGAATATATTCCACATTGTTACCATATATTTGTGCGATCTTATTGTGGATTGGTAGACATTTTACATGTCACGTCAAAAACAAAATGGGGCCCGTCTGTCAAAATATGTCATATAAAATGTGAAATTAAATAACTCATCTCCCTATTTATATTTAAGGAATATAATAATTACATTTGTGAACAAAATGGTATGATGCTTATAGGTGATTATTTTTAGGAAATTTGGACCGGTTGTAAGATATTTCGTTTTTAAATTTTAAATGTTTGACTTTATATAGACTCTTCTTATACTAGGACTGGTGATTCCGAACTTTCAAGACTTTTGCAGCTTCTTAGTATTATTGTGTAGTTTTTTTCATTATTTTAAGTCTTTAAAATATTCTGTTTTCTTCTCTATATTTCCCAAGTTTGGAATACTAGCCCTAAGGGAATGTGAACACTGTATTATTATTTTTTAATATAATAAAATGTAGTTTGAATACGTCTCCCTCGTTTTATCACTGTAATGAGTCATGCTTTATTTCCTGTTTTATAACTAAAACTTATCGAATGTACCAAGAATATGCTTATACAACAGACGCATATATTCAAAACAAACACTTTCGAATATATCTGCAGGTCGATTGCGTTATTTTTAAAACAAAACGTTTTGATTATAACATGGGGGTAGTTACGATATCCTTCCGATCCTATAACAGTTGACATTTTCGATATTCAGTATTGCCATAATATTAAGGTTCAATTTAGTCTGAACTAGCTGTCAAATGATTAGCGTGATATGAATTTGACCAAAAAGTTGTACTTCGGTCCAAGTGTAGTTATGTCATAGCTGTCAAAATTTAGCTTGGCCTACTGGTTTTGTGGCGGTGAAGAGGTGAAGCGTTTCATTCCTATGTAATGAATACATAAAATATTAAAATAACATGAATTTGTTTTTCACGCGGGTATAGCCCATACTCAAGAGCATGATTCATAGTGATGTCTAAGAGTACACTGGTATCCCGGATTAGTGGAGTAATAAAACCAAAGGGAATAAACATGCGTGTAATTTATGAAGTCATGAAATAAATATAGTACATATAACTCCCAATCTTAATATATATCCGTGCGATATAATATATTTGTCTCGATGCATTTTATTTTCGTTGGTAAGCGTTTTGTGTGTTAGGTACAAGTTAATGGACTGTAATTTACATGAATAAACTGAATGGTTTCTATTTGGTGTTTTATTGATGGCCCCTGTGTCAATACAAGGAAAACTTGCTTAAAAACTTGCTTGGAGTTCGTTGCTCGTGGTAAGTAAACTTGGACAGGTGAGGTCAAAAATGCGCATGTATAAGAATATGTTAATTTAATATTGTCTTGGTGAATTAGGAGTTGAGCTGATCAGTGACATAATAATCCCACCAAAAACATTCTGTAAAAAATCTAGCCAAGTCTCGATGGAGCTGCTTGATTATCTCTAAAAAGTAATGAAATCAAGACAAAGACGTGCCAAGTCTAAGGTTCCTTACTGCAATTAATTAATTATTATGGTTGATGTTGTGTGACTTGGCCGTTGAAGAGTACACAAGGATACAAAACTAGGTGCTTCATGACACCATTGCACCAATCTGTCGCCAGAACCGCTACCATTGACGGTACAAATTTGCCACTTGGAAAACGTGATTCAATAGCCATATTGTAGGCTTGATAAAGCCACTAACGTATAAAGAATGTTCAACGGCCAAGTCACACAACATTAACATAATAAATAATTAATTGCAGTAAGGAACCTTAGACTTGGCACGTCTATGTCTTGATTTCATTACTTTTTAGAGATAATCAAGCAGCTCCATCGAGACTTGGCTAGATTTTTACAGAATGTTTTGTGGATTTTACTTCTTTTTGTAGAAACTTGAAAGGAATATTAGAAACCATTGGGTGTGTAATGGTTGAAACGTCGGCTACTACATCAAGAGTTCCGGGTTCGATCCCGCGGCAGTACTACAAATATTTGTGTGCACCAACATGTCTGTTTGTATTGGTCTAGCGCGCTCGACTTGCGGGGGCACTACCGTGCCCCCGATTTTTGACATCGGATGAAGCGGCCACCAGTTAAATATGTATTGTTTAAGGCGGTATGTCAATCTCTTATAGTTTGGCTGGGCTCTTTTGTTATCTAAGCAGGGTCACCAGGTACTCCAGATCTTCGATTATCCAAGTTATTATAGTTTCCCTTTATGTAACCATTAAACCCTGACTCTGTACAAATTTCAGCTCTGTGAGTTAATGGGAAGTACTAGTTCTATTTTGATGATTTTGTTATCTAAGCAGGGTCACCAGGTACTCCAGATCTTCGATTTTCGAAGTTTTCATAGTTTTCCCTTTATGTAGCCATTAAACCCTAACTCTGTACCGAATTTCAGCTTTCTGAGTTAATGGGAAGTACTAGTTCTATTTTGATGATCATGAGTGAGTGAGTGAGTGTCTGTCGAAAATGCGAAACTTTGCTTTCGCTTAACGTCGGAACAATGACCTACAGACTTGAAATTTTGGATTTAAGTTATTATATTACTAGATGACAAAATTTCAGCGCTCTGGTATTATTCAAAGGTTCTCAAATCGGGGCCTGAAAATGCGGCGAAATGGATCCTGTAAAGGATGGTACGGCAGTGTTTGCTTCGCGCTCGACTTGGCGGGGCACTGCCGTGCCCCCAGATACATATATCTTAATAATAAAATTAAGGTAAGTAATAACACGAGGCTGTTCTCATTAATTTCAAACACGATGAACATTGTTATTGAATAAATAAATGAAATTAATAGGAATATTTGGATTTTGTGCAGTTATCGCAACCGGTAGAGATAACTGTTTAAAAACTTTTTATTTAATTTACGCTAACAAATAACACCATCCTATCCTATTCAACCTTTTGCAGTCCACTGCTGGACATAGGTCTCCCCCATTTTGTGCCAGATATCCCGGTCCACAGCTTTTCTCATCCGGCCTCCACCAGCGACCTTTCGCAAGTCGTCGGTCCATCGGGCCGGAGGGCGTCCTACGCTACGCTTGCCGAGACGCGGTCTCCACTCCAGAACTCGTCTGCTCCAACCAGGGCCGGATCTAGGGGGGGGCAGACGGGGGCACGTGCCCCGGGCGGCACGGTCAGGGGGCGGCAAACCGACTAATGGACCACTCATCATTTACCTTACTTGCCCGCGGAATAAATAATAGTACAAGTGCATGGCCATAGAAATACGACTGATAACCGGAGCGCGGAGTAAGGCATGTTACTGAACCATTACATTTTTTTGCATAGTTCTAAATAGGCGCCCGCAGATCACGGTCATCAGGCGGGTGCAGCTGCGATCTGAGGAATGACGCTGTATACGAAAACTCTCTCGTCGATCTCTATACAGGGCAGCAGTGTATTATTTCAAAGTTACGTAGTTATTTCTCTATGTTAATTGATGCCAACTTAGCTGCTTTAAAGCTATATCATTTTCATGATGGACAGCTACAATTGAAAAAAAAAATAAACAATTAAGCTCCTTTTACTTGCATCAAGCGACCACGTTTTTTAAGAAAATATACAAAATAAATTGGAAATAAAACGCCTTTTTCATCCAGTGTGACTTCGAAAAAGCTGAGGCGAGTAGTCTTATTTCATTATAGAACTTAATTGATTAATATCAATACCAATAATTGATAAATTGTAACTTTTTAATGACATTGCTTTTTTGCCGAGGTTAGGATGGTTATGAAACAGCTTAAGCGTTATTAGACCCCCGCTACGACGGATATACCGCAGAGCTTTTGAAAGTAGGGGGCACGCCAGTGCTTAAGACCCTTCAGAAGCTTTTTAATTCCGGAATCGGTGATGGTGCGACACCAAAGGTGAGGAGCAATGGCGTGGTGGTGTTCTTCTTCAAGAAAGGTGATTAAACCTTTTCCCTCTCTATTCAACCTATCGCAGTCCACTGTTGGACATTGGTCTCATTTTGCGCCAGATATTCCGGTCCTCCGTTTTTCTCATCCAGACTCCACCAGCGACTTTTCGCAAGTTGTCGGTCCATCGGGCCGGAGGGCGTCCTACGTTACGCTTGCCAAGACGCGGTCTCCGCTCCAGAACTCGTCTGCTCCAACGGCCATCGGTTCTGCGACATCATTACCCACTGCCACTTCAGTTCGCTAATCTGGCGAACTATGCCGGTAATTTTAGTTCTTTTGCGGATAACATCATTTCTGATTTTATGTATAAGAGTCTCCCAACATAGCACGCTCCATCGCTCGTTGAGTAACTTTGAATTTCTGAACCAATCCGCAGTCAGTGTCCATGTCTCATCTGCGTATGTTGGTATGGGTAGGACGTATTTCTCAAAGACTTTTGTCCTTAAGCGTTGCGGAATCGTCGACGTGAAGATCTGATGTAACTTGCCTGATGCCGCCCAGCCCAAATGAATCCTCCTACTAGCTTCCCTTCCGAAATTGTGCCGGTCAAGTTTTAGCCCAAGTAAACTTATTCTTGGACAATCTGGAGAAGGACGCCACCGACGCTTATCAGAAACGCTACCGGTCTATAATTCTTCAAGAGAGCTTTATCACCCTTCTTAAGAACGCTTGTGGACCACGCTTCCAGTGTAGTTCCCAGGTAGATGACGGCATTAAAAGAGCTCACCTAATGTCCTAAGGATGGGTTGTCCACCGGTGTTTAGGAGTTCTGTCGTAATACCGTCATCCCACGGGGCCCTTTCATTTCTCAGTTGCTTCAGTGCTGCACTAATTTCGCTAACGTCAACATCCGGCATATCCTACGTACAATGGTGCCTTAGTAGGGCACGTAGATCTTCGCTGTCTTCGGTCTGTACTGATGAGCGCTCGACAAATCCATAGAATTTCTCAACCTCTTCCAGGATCTGTTGGCGTAATGTGAGTAGTTGGCCATCTGCTATATTAAGCTTCACCAGAATGCTCCTCCAAGTGGTTTTTGGAAAACTTTGGGCCCCCTGTTCTCCTTAATAAGGTCCTTAATTAACCTTGTATTGAAATAGTAGAATTCTCTGCGAACGAGTTTTCGTATCCGCTTGGAGAGAGCCTAATATTCCGGGTATGATAAGTTAAAGTCAAAATTCATTTATTTAAATTAGGCTTACAAAAAGCACTTATGAACGACAAAAATATACAAAAATTACATTACAAAAAACAAATTTATTTCTTTGAACTGTTCTTTAAGAGAGTCACGTGGTCTAAGGTTGTAGATAAAAGCTCTTTTTGTAGCACAAATATTGTATCAATGTCGGCAGCCGTACCCCACAACGGTAGACCATACGACATTACATTATAAAAATGACTAAAATAAACTAATCTTGCCGTTTTTACATCTGTTACGAGTTATCTTAGATATTAAAAGCTTATTGAAGAATTAACGACCCATTACGATATTGTGCCACATCTTCAAGTTATTCTCCAGAGTCATTATGATCCGTCTCGCGCATATGTTTGACGATTTCCAGCCCTCCGAACAAGCCGGGTTCCTCAAAGGCTTCAGCACCATAGACTACATATTACATACGCTGTGGCAGGTTATACAGAAGAGCGGAGAGTATAACTGACCATTATGTTTGGCGTTTGTGGACTATGAGAAAGCCTTCGATTCGATCGAGACTTGGGCTGTGTTTCATTCCCTCCAACGGTGCCTGACTTGACTACTGCTATATCGAATTGTTGAGATGTTTGTACGAGAGCGCTACTATGTCAGGCCGAGTACATGAAGAGCTTACCATTGGCTTATCATTGGCACCGAGGAGTAAGACAAGGAGATGTAATATCTCTGAAACTGATCACAGCTGCGTAAAAAGTTGCAGCTTTGTCCAAATGTCAATCAATTGAGGACCTATTATATAAATTAGTGAAATAATATAGGATGATAAAGGTAAAAATAAATAAAAGAGGGCGGGGCGGCATTTCTAAATTTTTGCCCCACCCAAAAAAAATTGAAGATCCGGCGCTGGCTCCAACGGCCCGAGGTTCTGCGACATACGTGACCACATAACT
>PQWD01006763.1:0-18030 GCA_019425675.1 Leucinodes orbonalis | reverse complement strand
GCCAGTAGAGATTTAAATAATAAAGTACAAAATACCTACATGAATAGAATACTTATAATTTTAACATCATATTGTTATTTATACTCGATAATTGAACTGTGACACGGAAACTTCTACCCGTTTTACCTGATCTTATATAAATTGTTCTGATATAAATAACTAAAACGAAGGTAATATATTTGACATTTGTGACAATATGACCTTCAAATGTATGTAGCGACTGAAAAAAGCCAAGCGCATTTATCAGTGGATTCATTTCCAATATCTTTTATTATTAGTAGGTAATTATAATTCTATATAAATAAATATCTACAGATATTTATATAGCACTATTTAGTCCCAAACTAAGCATTTAGCTTGTAATTATGGGTGCTAAACAAGGAATAAACGCACTTATATATATACATATATTTTTGAGAATACTTACATATTATGGATAGAAAACATACACATTCATGCACACAAATGTTGGAACTGCTCGGGGATCGAACCCGGAACCCTTGATGTAGTAGTCAATGACTCAACTATTTACACCAAATTGGTCGTCGCATCTATTCTTTCTTTTTTTGTATAGAACGAAACTGTTTACTCGTATTTACCGGCGTAAGTCAGTTAAAGGCTTTAGGAAGGATAGAAGAAGTGGTTCATTTCATCTGATAACAAATCTTAAGTTCCCAAATTTACATCTTCGCTTCTTTATTTCCTACTTTAATTTGCTACGTATATTTACTGCTCATAAAATGCCATATACAATGTTCAACATACTCTAATTTATTCATTCAAATATCATACAAATAATAACAATGCCAGGATATTTGACAACCCATTTGGTGTAATGGTTGAGACGTCGTCTATTATACCAAGGGTTCCGGGTTCGATCCCCGGGCAGTTCAAACATTTGCGTGAATAAACATGTCTGTTTGTATTAATCTGGGTGTTTTCTTTGTATATTATGTATGTATTTAAAAAAAATATGTTAGTCCGTTGTTAAGTTTCCATAATACAGGCTAATGCTTGGTTTGGGGCTAGATAGCGCTGTGTGATGTCAGTGAATATTTACTTATATTTATGTATCTGTACCTTTTGCATGGAACCTTTTATATATACCATATACAAATTCCGAATACGTAGTTTACGTCCTTCATGGCAATCAGGTTTGTGGCGTCCCTTACCACAGGCGTTCACGCCACGCCGACATCTTGCCACAAGCCAGTTCGATCGACATGAAAATCGCAAGTGTGATTGTTGTTCTATTTTGGTGCGCTTATATGTTGTGGAACTTACTAGGTGGTAGGCTCGATACTGAGTCGTTTAAGTAGGTACCACTGCAGTGCCAGATATCATCCCGTAAAGTAAGAGTGCTATGCCCGAAACACAAAAGTGTCTTTCGGGATGAGGGCACAGTAGCTAGTAAATAACCGGGTATAAGAGACCTAACATTTGTTGTCTTTGGTGACGGGCGCAGTGCGGCATTTAATGAATATAATAACTATTTATCTCCTTTAATACCGCTCTGTCATGGTCAGGCGTATCCACAGACATCCGAATATACAATTAGACTGGACAAGCCGCCAAGTTTATAGGCAGTCCCAGTGTCGCAATTTCTTTTCGGTTCTTACCTGTGAAAAGTTATTATATTTCTTGGAAAATTTACTGATTCATTGTGATGATGGCATGTTACAATTGCACAGGATGGCATTTTGAGAAAAAACGGTAATTTCTTCTAATATTCGTGCGTCTTGACTCGTCTCACAGAGCGTAAACTGGCAGCCAGTGTATGGTCGTTGAGCTTACATTTGTCGCACTTAAAAACGCAGCTTGCCCCATCTCCTGTATTGGGAAATCTGTGGGCGTATCACTAACCATCAGGTGAGCGTCCTGACCGTCCATGTCATTTCGTAGCATAAAAAAATATATTTGAAACGTACCTTAATACAAAAACATATAATATTTTACATTGCATTTATTAAGCATACGAACCTACAAGAACTCAAAGCACACATATTCGTTTTTTGTATTTACAACCGCGGTAAGCTGCAGATGGTGCAAAAATGTTTTTCTTGCATTCACACTTTTTATATTACACAACTTGAGTTTGTTTATTGAAACAAAGTAATTGCTTATTGATCTCTTATGACGACTCTTGGCTTTAGTTATGGTATTATTAAAAAATATTGTATTATTTTAACGCGACAAACTAAAATAGCGATGATAGCCAAAGTAAAAACAAAATCATAATATTTTATTCTTTAGGTACCTTTGTTTTATTTAATAGAAATCAACATTATATGTTTATCTCTATTTACAAATGCTTTTATTCAAATTTTTAGAAGAGTGAATGTGAGTAAATAAAATAGTGAAATTAGAGTTAATAGAAGTGTCATATCCCCAATATTGGTTGGAACAAATCACAATACGTTTCCGGTAAAATACACAAATAAAATGTTTTACCATTTCTTTAATAATGCCAGTTCATTCCGGATATTTTTATTTAACACTTGCCGACCGCGCTCGATCAATTCACCATTATAACTCCAAGGTTTCCTTGCGGTAACACGATTTCATATGTTCCAGCCCAAGGGTGAAAGAAACATATATATGAGCGTCATATAAAAATAACTGTTCTAAACATTATTCCCAAGCACGGACAACAGCGCATTACTTGGAGAGCATCCAACGTCGCGCCTCTGAATATGTACAAACAATACGAGACGGCAATAAATTCAGTGTTTGCCGGCGACTGTTCACTAAATGGTCAGTAAATAATGTCTCATAGGTCAAATCGATTTGATTCGCGTGCATTTTGATATGAAACTGTTATAATGGCGGTAATATTAACTTTGAAACGAGTGTTAATGTGATTTAGATATCATTTTCATTTAAATAATGTCAGAAGGTACGTATTCAATTAGCAACCATGGAAATATAGAAATAGAAATATTTATTAAAGTTCTCATTGTTTACATAAAATTACTGTGATTGGAATCTCCATTTAAGTGCATAAGCACCTGTATTAGGAGAAACATATATATCTTGTGTTGAATCACTAATATTATACACATTAGATAAAACACGGAAATACAAACTTAATTGTATAATAATTATAGATGAAGACAGCACACTTTCGACAATCAATTAACAAAAAAAGGAAAAAAAATGATATTATTATCTACGCAATACTTCTTTTCTTCTTAATATTAAATAAAGATATAGTAGAGTTCGTATTCTTTTATTATAGAACAAATGCGTTCTTGATAAAAAAATACTCTTTTCGAGGTGTTATTGAGAAGGCATTTATTTTATACGAGAGTTCAACATTCTTGTATAAAGGCACTCACATTGATTAAAACACCTATAATTAAACGTATGCTTTCAATGAATTTGGCAGCACAAAGAGTTCTTTGTAATTTTCAATAAAGCTCTAGACATAAAAATAATAGTCAGTAAATATCAAGTAGGTTCTGATTACAATATTAAAATGAATATACACTTAAACGGGACCAAGTGAAAGTAGGTAATTAAAAACAAATCGTTTTCATATTCAATTATTTCACGATTATTCGACATTCATTACTAATTCCAAACCAAATAACAATTCAAAACATTCACACAGTTTGTTTGAGATGATTTAAAAACCATTTAAGGAATCTTCCCCTTTTTAAACTCTATATACATATTTTAAAAGTCGATTTCCCGGCACCAAAATGCGATTGCATGTAAAAAGGTTCCTAACCTTTTGAATTAAAGGGACTTTGAATTAAAGAATATTTGAATAATTTAAATAACGCAGGTGTTGTAACAGGCTTCCCTAAAAGGAAAGGCTGAGTGTTAGTGATAATTATTTGAACGTTTAAATTGTTTAATGTATTTACGTAAACATGTTCTAACATTTAACAGTGTCGCCATCGTTGGTTTGTACACAAAGTTAATAGTTGTCTTTAAGCTTCCAGTTAGTATCAACTTTTCGTATATTTTATGAAATTACTGTGTTTTATTAAACTAAGTTATCAAATGCCTTACTTAATAACATAAAAAAATATTATCTCTAAACTCAAAGTTAAAACCCAAGTCCGTGTTGCACACACTCACTCAGGCGCAGAGTTTCGTATTGATTAATGACAATAAGAGATGTAGCAAAAACTGAAACTTTCTAGAACTCTCGCCAAGTTTTGAGCGAACTATCCCGCGTTCGTCATAATCATAATGTCTGCGTCATCAATCAAAGCGCACAAAAGATTTTTCTGACACATTTTGAAGCGTGCAGTTTTTGCACTGTTTGACGCGAATCGTTTTAAATCGTATTAGCTCTGAAAAGATTAATTACCTATTCAATAAAATTTACCAATAGTAAGCGTTTAAGTTTAATTCAAGAGCAAGCAAATAAATAATGAGATCTTTTTTTTGTGACGGTCGTATGGCATAATATTGTTTCAAAATGAGTTTATTAGCAATGGTTCCTGGCACGATACTTGCATTGAACAAACCTTTGTGTCCAATCACAAATTGATCTGGGTAGTTGTCATGTACACCATATAAAACTCATTGCCCAATTTAAAAGTGATGCACTATAAGATTATTAATGTATTTTTTCATTCATTTATATTATAAACTTACAAACATAACTTGATTGTATTCTGCTTGCAATCAAATAATGTGAGACAAACGCTTTGTAGAATGGCAACACACCAAAATATAGAATCGTGATTTAGTAAACAAAACCACAGGCATATGATCAATATAACGCTTTTTGACGAGAGCCCTTCGGCTAACAAAGGATGCGACGAAATACGTTCAACACGGACAAAGAAAATGCAGCATTTGATATATCGCTCGAGGCTTTTGGAATTTGTGATCTTTTGATTTACGATATTCGTATTCATACGCGCGTTTGGCTGAATTCATATTTCATAGATTTATTTTCAACACATTTTACAGGATTCCTTCAAACTTGATCATCAATGGGAGGTTTAAGTTCATCATCATCGTTATCAGCCTATAATTTCTCACTAGCTATCGCAAGAGCCATTATCAACTATCGATATGAAATATTCACACCGTTCATTTGCAGAGCGTTTACTTCCACTGTTTGAACGAAAGCATTTTGCATGAAGTTTTTGGTTCAATATCGCATGCAGATCCAAAGGATATTTAAGAGTCTGATACATAAATTTGGCAGGAAGTGTACCGGATCAGTTGAAGTTAGCTTAGGATTCAAAAGTTTTTTCAGGCTTAGGTAGGTAAACGAGAAGTTCAATTACCTGATAATTAAATGCAAATATACCAATTGTCGGCTCCTGAGAACTCGAACGAAACGGTAATACGTGGAGGTGAGAGAGTAGTTTTGGGCCTCCGGAAAACTCATCTTCTCAGCCAAACACAATACCAAGAATTATTTTATGAAAGTGTTATTTAAGCTCTTGGTATACAGAAGAATGAAGAAGATACAGAAGAATGGCAGATTGAGTTGAATCTCCAAAGCTAGTGTCAACCTCATAGATATTTAGAATAATATCAGGAGTTTAATATTTTTACCTTTTGAACCAAACATACTGATGATGATTACGTACGAATTTAGACCATAAATAGCATATGAATCCATAGCGCGTTGCATTGCTATTTTATAAATAAAATAAATGCATAATCATATTGAAATGCATTTATTGCAGGCATAAATCCCATCAATTGAAAATTATTCATGCGACATCCATTCCTCGAAATATGTAGCCCAATATGAAGTATTTGTATCAATTTGAACAAAGCTTCTCATAAAGTAAAATAGGTTGTTCGTAGGCGTCGAAAGAGGTTATTCTGCAAAACAATAAATTTTTCGTTTTTCTCATTGCTACATACCCATATATTTTTATAGGAAACCACGTTACTACGTTTATAAAGTGCGTGTAGGCAAGTTTCTCATTGGTAGCTGTCCGATATGGTGCATACACGAGCAGACTAGATGTGCTCAAATCTAGAATTAATGAATTCTAGGATTTCTTACTACTCCCTTGTGGAATCTAGTATGCATGGGTTCCTTTGTTTCACCTAATTCTACTATCATTGGAAAGGCAAAAAATGGTGGTGGATATGAAAAACTATATAAAGCTTACTTTTCCGTCGTCATTCATGTTATCTCGCGTCAAAAGAGGCTGGACGCCACGACAACCATTATTCGTATACTACAGTATAGAAAGTGAAATACTGGATTCCGAATAGAGAAAACCCTCATCTAATACTTTTGGAATACACTGGTTTATTTATGATACTGGTAATAAGACAATTTAATCTCAACATAAGATCGGATATCAACTTGATTGCATGATATGTTTAGGTATCGTGCCTATGACGAAACCATATCTCTCTATTTATCTGTAATCTTTCTTTCTTTGTGTTAATCTTATAACATAAAATATTCGTTTTTCAAACGTATTTATTACGATTTGTTGTGTAGAAATACATTTTACAGAATAGGGGCACCGGGGACAGCAATCGCGTTCGACCCACAATGGTGCGGCAAATTAAATACTTCACAAGTGAGGTTTTTCTTTGCAGTTTTATATGCTATTATAATTGCTGGATTTTACTCGCACATACTTATAGATATTTACTTTTAATTTCACTGACTTAAATTTTAGTCTTCTATTATAAACCAAGTGCACAAAACGGAAGCTTTCGACGGACGACTGTAGTAGTTAGAATGAGAAAGAAAGAATACGTTTTTATTTGGTGCACATCCAACACATTGTACAAGTACAAAAAAAGAAATCAATGAAATATTTGAACATTGACATATCAATTTTTTTATCAACAAGCAACTATCGGTGTAGGTAAGATTAAGAATTTTAAATAGACGCTCTTCAATACGGTCTCATTCGTTCTCTTATAAGAAATAGATTAACAATTAGAATATATTAACCACAATAGGTGTATCCTTATTTTGTGGTTGTAAGTATTTGTAATAAATATGCCCTATGTTTTACAAAACAACATCTAAATAATTAACAGGGAAGAAGTAGCCACTGCCTTGTTTGTTAATAATGTTGTTTTCATATAAACATGAATGAAACTAAGCTTAGGTTTGTAGTTTTAAGGCAATACATTTTTATTTTTCTGAGCTGAACTAAATCCGCTCGACAGTTGATGCTAGTCATATGGAGAAGTCGATGTTTCGGAACACTGAAACGTCAGTCAATCTAACTTTTAGCAAATCGGAGCGATCGGGCAAAAGCGTATTGGATATACTTCACTTAAATTCACGGTCGATAGTTTTTATGTAATTTAAACGTGATTGTTCATTTAAACTTGGAACTGGGTAATTCTAAATTAATTGAACACCGGTTTCACGAATCTTCAAGGCTTACTTGATAAATCTAGTAAAGAAAATGAAGTTCACTCTAAACAAACGTACAGTACATCTACTACTTATGTAACCAACCAACCTATGTGTAACTAAATAACTAAATAAAATAGACTATACCAATCTCAATGAATATTAGGCTAACCCAGCGCTTGTTATCTGATAAGTTCCCGGATTTTTATTTAAATGCAATATGAAATTGATTTTCCTTTTAAGAAATGGTCACCATTGTACCCTGCCCAGTTAAATCTGTAATCTTAAATAAAATTATATTTCTTTTATGTTATAAATAATGTTTAGTGAAAAAATAAAGCAAGCGTCATTTTACCCCTTGCTTTGCAGAGAAAGCTTCAGCAACAATGAAGGTCCATACTTTTCTTTCATGTTAGAATTCATGTGTGATACAGGCACTTGCAGTTTAAAATCAGTACTGTTTATTATTTTCAATTTGTCTTCTCATTTGTGAATAAATTAATAAAGGAGTCATTTTCCGGCTTTTTCCGCAAATCAAAGCGTACCTATGTCAGAATGGTCTGTTTTTTTTCATATGATTCAATCTTCGTTCGTTTAGTTCCATAGGTAACTGAGATCACACAGCAAGTTTGTGTTGTCAAGCTTCACGTTGGATATCAAACCTAGACCGCGAGTTATTCAACACAACACAATCAATAAATTACGAACCCGGTGACTTTTACATTATTAAAATCAATCAAAATAAAGTTGGTATGAATAGAATTAAGCCGAAGTTTGTAAATGAAATAAAATACCCTTTGGAAAGTGGCTATTATTAGTTCTCAGAAACATGTTTATTTTTATCAAATGCGACATTTCTTTTAATGTCACATCAACTTTGAAGATTCAACATTCTTGAATTATTTACCGAAAATTGACTTTGCAAAAACTTTCAGGGTATTGACCCTAGTTTATTTCTAATAATGTATCGCTTTTTATGCCAAGACAATTTCGTTTCCGTGGACGACACCAATGGGCAGGACACATAGTCCGAAGAACCGATAGCCGTTGGGGCCGAAAGTTTCTCTAATAGAGACCACGTAACGGCAAGCATAGCGTAGGACGTCTGACCAAAAGATGGATAGACGGTTGGCCGCTGGATGCCGATACCTTCTAACTGGTGGAGTGGCAATTATTGGGGAAGGCCTACGTTCAGCAGTGGACATCATGTGGCTGATATGACGATGGTGACATTATAAAGCGTCGTGGATAATTTAGTGGTAGACTCTCTTCTGAGACTTGCAGGTCGGTACCACCCGATATGGGCCCGTGAAATACAAAACTTATTTTAATGTTATGCATTGATGACTTGATGGAAATTAATAATTGTCTATCAGTTATTGGTCTCCATCAATCCCGCTCTATCATGATCAGATGTATAACTTACCATCAATGGAGCTCTGTGATAGTTCTGTATACTTTGTAACAAAACCTAATGAATTTAAATAATTAACATAAAAAATCGTGGAATTCGTTTTGGTCAACATATAGGTATAATATGGCAGGCGCCAATTTCGTCAAATTGACGCTTTAGCATTTTATCCTTTCCACTGACGATATTATTTTAGTTTAATGATTTTAGTGTAACAGATGCAGTGTTGGTGGAAATCTATAAACAGTACCTGGCACGCTGGTTAGCTGGTTTAGCGCTCTCCTTTTCTGCGGGTGAATACGCATGCCCTGTTTGGGAACGTTCTGCCCATACAAAGCTAGTGGATGTAGCTTAAAATGAGACGAGCCGAAACATAACAGGCTGTCTCAAGCCTACACCGATCAAATAACTATATCCACTGGCAGGAATAGCTCCCCCAGAGATTCGCAGAGGTGTTGCTAGCTCTCTTGAAAGAGCTAAGATGGATAGCGACTCTCGGCACCCAATATTCGGTCACATTCCTGTTGCCCAGAGGTTAAAAAGTCGTAACAGCTTTATAAAGGGGACTATTTCTCTGTCAACTGACCCCGAGTTAGCGAGACTTAATCTATGGCGTACAAAGATTGGTTCCAGAATTCCGGTTCCCTTTGTTCCCCTCTCGGAAAATTTACCTCTTGGCATGAGCTGTCGTGGCTGATCTGGAGATCTCTGAATAGGCTTCGGATTCAGTCTGGCTGCAGCAGGGAAATTTTGCTAGATGGGGTTTTTTGGGTGGTTAGGACATTGAAGAAGTACCTGGCACTATTTTCTGCCAACACCGCCCTGCGCTTATCACCCGATACAATACTAAAATTGCTAGCTACAGGATTATCATCCTGGAACATAAAAGAGCAAAAGTATCCTATATAGGTTTATGGGATAAAGCATTTTTGTGTTTGACTTTGCCACAAAGTTTCTGAGAGCGAGTGCATCAGATTGTTAAAGTAAAATGTAACTACCTGAACCGACCAGTAACACTTGACCTTTCAAGGCACCGCAAGATACTGCGTGGGCGAGCGGCTGAACCGAGTTAATAATTAATTTTCTGACATCCCTCGCAACATGCCAGCATCAGTTCATGTTAATAACGGTTTATGCGTCTTAATTTTACTTTTACAAGGGTTATATGCAGGTATTTTACGTGAGGATACTGTATTCCATCTACAGGTGTCAAGAAACAGAAAAAGTCCTAAGTTATTAATTATTAAATGTAATTTTATCTCTTTATAAAATTTTAAGAATACTCTTTTTAATCTATAGTAGCCTTGTGCTGGACAATCTGGACATAATGATGAGTATTTGATGTATTATGAGCGTCGGTGGCTTGAGCCACCATTGATGGTGTTGACTGTTGCGCTCGTACCGAGAGGGCTGAGGTTCAAATCCCGCCACTTACCAACGTTTTCTAATTTTCGAAAATATATGTAAGCTATCCGACGTCCTTACGGTGAAGGAAAACTTCGCGAGAAAACTTGCGCACGCCTGCGAGGAGATTCAAAAGGTTGTGCGTAAAGTCGTCCAACCCGCTCTGCGCCCGCGTGGACGACTAAGGCCTAAACACCCTATACTGGTAGGCTCGTGCCCCTCGGTGGGAACGTTAAATAAGAGGATGATCATGACGATTCTATGTATAGACTATTAACAATTTGGGCTCAGCATTTTCTTGTTGATAAATAAGCACGAGGTTGTTGACCCCTTACCAAATAGGACTATTGGATTTCAATATCGGAAAGGTTTTTACAAATGACAAGAAGTATCCCAATTGGCTTGACAGATAACGTAGGCATTGATAAAATAAAAGGTTACTCGAACGCAAAGTCGGGTCAAATTAGTATAAATTTAGAAACATCCCCGGAGATCTTGTGTCGATGCCAAAATAACGTGAATATTTTTCCATTGTCTAGAAAAGAGAACCATAGAGTGGTGGTTGAAACTCAAAAGATACCATCGAATATTATTATTTATTATTATCATCATCATCATTAGCTCATTAAATGTCCCCACCGAGGGGCACGAGCCTACCCGTAAAGGGTGATTAGGCCTTAGTCGTCCACGCGGGCCCAGTACCGGTTAGAAGACTTCACGCACAACCTTTGAATCTCTTCGCAGTCGTGCGCAGGTTTCCTCACGATGTTTTCCTACACCGAAAAAAGTCGAATAACGTACATATCGCACCTTTCATATTATAGGGGCACAATTCGAAAAACATGATTGTTGGGAAAACGCGTTTAAAGATTCTTGAGCGCTTCCGTTCTCACAAAATAAGTCGTAATAAATTATAACATTAATTGCAAAATAATAAATATTATAAGAGTATGTTATAAACTAAATTGAGTTTATCCCAGCATTTTAATAATATGCCATTTTACTCGGAAATATGAAAAAGGTATAAACTAAGTTTTCACGGCTTCATTGCACGTTCTGACTCTTTCTATCAAGAGCGACATGTAGACATGTAGATATGTATGATTTTGGTCCCGTTTATAAGTAAAACTCAAAAATGCTATTTTTTGAGATGTGCCCCTATAGTATGAAAGGTGCTATATTATTAGAAAATTCGAAAACACTTTAGTACGTGGCAGGATTTGAACCTCAGCCTTCCCGGTAGGAGGGCAACAGCTATAGAGTCACCGACGCTCCTATAATAATAATAATAAATATCCACTCACTTTCACACAGCGTCATCTAGCCCCAAGTTAAGCGTGAAGCCTGTATTATGGGTACTAAACAACAGCTAAACTTACTTATAATCATTTTTTGTAAATACATACATATTATACAAAGAGACACGTTCATGCACACAAATGTTTGTAATGCCCGGGGATCGAACCCGGAACCCTTGGTGTTGCAGTCTTATCAGTGCAGAATTATTGACTTAAAATTTTATACAAAAATTCGTAGCTTGTTGACTTTTAGATTTGATTTATTTATTCTTTTTATCATACATTCTACCTCTGGACTCTTTATTTAACGGGATTGATTTTTTTTATCCTCTATAGACTGACATTTTACCGCCATCTTACCTGATGGTAAGTGATGATGCGGCCGAGGATGGATCATGCCTGCCTAGAAACATTCACTCTTGCCTTAAAGACGGCTAGGTTGTAATGATCGGGGAACACATAAGGAGGCAAAGAGTCGAATTGCTTCGCGGTGCGCATTAGGAACGAGATACCATAGCGGGCTATGCGGATGTGTAGAAAGTCCACCGCGTAAGGATGGAACGCTTGCCTCCGTCTTGTATCCGATGGTGAAAAGGGGAATCTTTAACCCTTTAGCCACCAATGACGCCTTAAGGTGCCAGACACAATAAATTATTATCTATCGTGTCTGGATTCCCGGCTCTAATGGATTAATAGAGAAAAAGAATGATGGAGTCCATCCGCTTATGCTTGCTTTAAGTTTACTTTGATTATTTCAATTCTATACGAAAAGGTTTAGTACCAAAACCAATAGTAGAATTTTACTAGGTGTAAGTTATATGTGAAACCAAATAAAGTTCTGTTAAACAGGAGTGTTAAGAGCTTCTGTATTTTGGTAAGAGTATACTATTTTAAATCAAGTTAAATAATAGGATAACATGCGCAGGCCTGTGTTAACCTTAAATATAACAAATAGATACCTACGCCTATTCATTTCCAAGATATAGCGCCATCGCTTCTTATCAGCTTACCGTATGAAATTAAATAGATATACGAAGGTGAAAACAAATAAAGTATAAATATCTAGTAAGAGATTGATGGAAAAGTTATCAAAACTAACAAAGATAGTTTATTACTTTAGTTTTCGTTTCAAATCTAATTACTGATTTTTAAGTACTTACTAGTACTAAGTTTGCAAAACTCAACAATATCTTAAGTGGAAAGGCGATACTTTAACTAGATTTAAAGTGAGCACCGTTTAGGCTTTGATGTTCACATTGTTTTAAATTTAAAAATTGAATAGAGTTTATTTAGTTTCCATTTCTAATGAACATTAATTTCAATGATTAATATGATTTCTCTTGTAACTTTTTGAACATTTTGATAGAAAAAAGATGTACCAAAAGAAACATTGATTGCTACATTCAGAAAACAGTAATAGTTGAATAAGAAAACAGAAAATACCAATGTTCAGTGGTATTACAATAAAAGGATAAAAACAAAACTAAAGGAAACCTACATTTAAAATTTTAGCTACTAATACAGAAACTTTCTACATCTCTATCTCTCTATTCAACCTTTCGCAGTCCACTGCTGGACATAGGTCCCTCCACTTTCTACATAAAAGATATTTATTAGTGACATTACTTATGTTCATTGCAGGCACAGAAAAAGTGCGTCTTGGCTCAAGTACGCCGATAATGGCATTTTTTGTGCTTTCAATATTAATTCATCTTTTGCAAATCAGTAAGCCTATAGTGTTATACTGTACCGTTTGTGTAGTTTCCCTTTTGCAGAACTGTCTGTTTATTTTATATAGTAAATATATGTGTAAATATATACATTTGACATTGCCCAATGCTTTTTCTCTGGAAACAACGCAACTCATCAGCACTTCTATAAGAGCCATTTAGAAAAGTAAATAGTGATTTTAATTTAACAAATGGCCACTCTCCGTAAGTTGAAGCCGCAACTGCAAATAAACAAGACACGCTGTTTATACAAAAGATAAAAGATACGATGGAAACTTGTAAGCTGGTTGTTTGGCCGCGATAAGATTTTACGCGGCTCTCTCACTCAAGCCAATATAAGTTTCCTGCCCTATCTACGTCCATGTCTTTGTCCTCAGCCTCAATTCTGAGGCCACTCGACTCGGTATTAAGTTTCACGTACAGTTCAGATTAATTAAGATTAACCGTAATTAATTTCCTTGTAAGAAAATCATACTTTTGGAACTTATTAAATCGCAAATACCTAGAATAATTGTGAACGAATTCTTATAGACTAGATGATGATGTTTAATATTTTTAATAGATGACGATGACAAATAATATAATTAACAAATAAAAAGTTTAGTAAAGGTTCTCAGAAAACCCTGAATATTGAATATTTAAAGTTTGTATCGTGTCATCATCATCAGCTCATATACGTTCCCATGGAGGGGCATGAGTATACAAGTCATGGGTGTATAGGCCTCGCAGTTGTCCACGCGGGCGCAGTGCGGATTAGCCGACTTTACGCACAATCTTTGAATCTCTGCGTAGGTCTCCTTACGATTTTTACCTTCACCGTAAGAGCGTCGGATAAACAGTTACAGTTATTTACGTATGACAATATGTAAAAACACTTTTTATTTAATAATTAGTATTGTAGGATAACATTTGAAGTTATCATTATTTTCGCTGGTCTAGTGCATGTTATTTATAATCCCTTAAAAACCCTTTAAATCTCGTAATGAACGAACGAAAGTTAAACGAAGCTTTTAGTTTTTACATTTTGGGCAATGGTAAAATCACTCACACGACAAAAAACTACGTCAAGCATTGTTTGACACCAGTTTCCTGTGTAGCTGTGGTATGCAGGCTTGGCTTACCCAGACTTAATAATTTAAATAAATATCCACTGAAATTCACACAGCGACATCTAGTCCTTAACTAAACATCTAGACTGTAATATGTAAGCAACGGATAAACTGCTTTTATTAATTTCTCTTTGCTCACATTTTACATATGTGAGCAAAATTTTGCTTTAAAATTTCGAAACGTCATTCAAAGATCTGCCAAATAAGAATAGGTATTTCAGTAGTTGTCTATCTTATCTAATAACAGACAATCCTGGAAAACACAGACGAAGGTTTGGTGGTTTGGCTACTCTCTGCCTCTTTTATAGAGTGCATCACACAACGGACGCGACATCAAGCTCAACAAAGAACTACTGATTGAAATAAAGGTGGCTTGCAGAGGATGGAAGTAGGCTATCGAAAACCATAATAGTTGGTGCTTTTTAAGGGAGACCTATGAAGAGTCATAACTCTCTTAACACGTTGAACGCCATGGGGGTCACTGTTGGGCTACAAATAATGTAATATTTATCGTGTTTAATTTCATTGCAGTCAAAGCAATAAGAATCTGGGCACTGCCACTGCTAATTACACAATGCTAATGTGATGAAATGATCACTAAGTAAAATAATAAATTATTGTACTTCCTCACATTTTTTTGCATTTAAAATATATAAGTGATTTATCCCCGAAGTAATGTTTTGGTGCTTGAAATACGAGTAGGTTTGTACAATCCATTTTACAGATCACCAGCCTCTCACCTACCTAAAGTAAACAAATTATGTTTGACTCATATAAAGAAAAATACTTAATTTAATGCTGAACTTATTACGGTATTATACAAAAAGATCAGTTGTACATAACCAGCTACGCCTTAAAAGATTGTCTGTCTGCTTAAAATAATTAAATGGGTACAGGACCCTAAGTCAAAGCCGTACCTTTTTTTTCAAAAACGTACCCAATTGAAACGTCTAAATTAGGTAACCCCGTTCTATTATGCGCCGTTGGTCCACAAAACAAACACCCGTAAAATTAAACCTGCCGACAAGAAAATACAGAGTGTTTTGTTATTTGCACCCCGTTGTTTACCAGCGTTTTGTTTACGCTGCTTACTTATGGCTGTACATGCCCTCTATGTCAAAGGCTATATTTTCTCAAAGCTTATCATACGAATATATCCTTACTGCGAGACCAGGCATTGCCATTTTATTTTTAAAATGATACACGCTTTGTAAAATATACTGTGGAAAACGTGAACCATTTCAGTTAACTGTAAGACAAGTTAATTGAATTTATGCACATTGCTTTAAACTTCTGGTAAATGATATGTATTGACTTACATAGAATGGAAAAGAAAAGCTTTGGTTCAAATATTGTGAAGCTAGTTATAAAGACAATGCCTCATACGTCATCACTGCCAATATAAGAGTTAAAAAATAATGAATAGTGCAAATAGTAGTATATTGCTGTAAAAAAATAGTTTAAGTCAACCTAACCTAAATCGGCCGTTAAAGTGTGATTTGCTACACAGGTAGCCGTTCAGTAAGTTGTTGGCTTATGTCCTAATTAAGGATTTATTTAGTGTAATGGTTAAGAATAACATCAAAAATCCAAGGATTAATGTATTATTAGTACGTAAAGAAGAATTTTAAAAACCTTTAACATTTGATTTTAATATTACGATGACAATGCGTGACTTTAACCCTAGATAGATAACCTACGTCTAATCGACGTATTCGATTTTTAAAAATCGATATATCTCATTTGCCTTTCTCGTTCCTTAACTGGCCTTTCTTGCCAGCTCAGTAGGCCGTCGGAGCTTACAGGATGATGACCCTTATCGCTTCGGTAAGTACAACACTTTCGTAGATATTTACCTACTGTACGTCGAAAAGACGTATGGTTATCTTTAGAGTCAGTTATTTGTCTTGTGGGAATATATGTAATTGCAACTTTTTGAGAATATTGCACATATTTTTAATTAGTACTTTTACTTATAATAGGCCACGATCAGGAGAATATAATGACGTCAAAAAATCATAAAGATGATGCAAAAATCAGTTGGCTGTTGAATGGAACGAGCGATGAAGAAATTTAGGGGTCAGACTGTGAATCCGAAGATAGTTTACTAGAAGATGAAGTATAGAGTGATGCTGAAGACCATGAGGTGACTGTTTCTGAAGATGCGTCTGAATAACCTTGAAATTCTTGAGATTGCTTCGCCAAGTATGACGAGTTCTACTATTATGCCACTGCATAAACTCTCAGAGGCAAAAACAATAATCGCTGAACGGCTACTAAAGGCAGAACTGATAACAAGCAGAGTGTAATCTGCCGCTGTCCACTGGGACGTAGATATTTTATAAAAAAAAACTCAGCAGAAGTTTGATAACCGCATGAATGAAGACGAGGCAGCAAATGGCCACCTTGGCCACCCATATAAAGGAAAAAAAATGTAGTATGTTACCAAAACTTCAGAATCAGAAGTTCCTTATTTTGTTTCTTTTTTTTCAATAAAAAAATTGATAAATAATAATGATTTTTTATTTACTCGGCACACAACTACATACATTATCACACAGTGCACGTCGATTCGACGTATGGTTATCTTTAACGTATAGTGAAATATGGTTATCTATCTAGAGTTAAAGTTTCAGACGATATATATATATTATATAGAATATATATATATATATATATATATATAATCGTTTATATTACAACATCATGAACAGGAACAGAAGAACAGGTAAAAACTTCCTGGTTTACCCACAGCTTACCCATTCAGTCGTCATTAAGGTTATCGGCCAATATGTCATTATATGACATACAATGAAATCCTAAAATTTATTTTAAAAGTAATATTTTAAAATAATATTTTTCAAAGCAATAAAGTGCGCAGCAACTGAAATCTATCATATATTTTTATCACTCTCACTTGTGTGACAAAGTAAGTGTCCCTAAAACCTTTACCGATACACATACTGCCAAATAAATCTATATGCTTACGAGTAAAGACTTTATTTTTATTTAGAAAATAATAATAAGATAAATAGGTATAACTAAATGAGTGATACTTTTACATTAAATAAAATAAATACAAAAATATCGTAAAACAAATAAAAAATAACCAAACAAAACAACAAGCCGCAATTTCGAAACTTTTTGATGTAATCGTCTGTCAACCGATCGCAGAACATTCTGATCGGAAACGTTGGTAATGTTCAAAATGTCGAAACTCATTAACGTTGTTATTTCATATTGAACAAAACCAAATTACAATCTCGGCCGAACGCGAACAAAAAATATCCTCCGTTTTAACACAAAACAGTATATATACATGGGAGTAAAACTGTGTGGCTGGAAACAATCAACATTTAATTAATTTTACTCAATCGGCGTTGCTTCAAAACCGAAGCGAAAGGCCCTAGAGGTTTCCTTTATTATCTTTACATAGTTAGGGAATTAAACTCCTGTTGGAATTTTAATGGCGCAGTGTACCCTTTGGGAGTGGTGAAAGAAGCAACTCTGATTTAATCTCTTGGAGAGAATCTATTCATGGTTTACAAGTTTACTTATATTTCTTTGTTTTTACATTAAAAATCAAGTATAAGCTGACATTATATAATACGAATGGTCTATCGGTTCATAAACGACGAAGGTATCCGTAAACTAACATAAAAAAGAATATACTCGGTCGAATTGAGTAAACTCATTTTTGATGTGGTTAAAAATAGAAGTATTTGCCACATCTGTGTTTTGAATCGGGCACTGT
>PQWD01006760.1:0-22514 GCA_019425675.1 Leucinodes orbonalis | reverse complement strand
CCACGGCTGGAAGAATATACTTTTACCTCAACGGATTTCGACATTGAGGTTTATCGTGAGATAGGCCAGTCTTGTACGAATATGCTCCAGAGTTATTTACATTGTAACTCCTATTAAAATTCTGATTTCCACACTTGAATGTTATTTAAACATTTAATCTTTTCATTAAGTTTTTATGTCTATAAAATAATTGAAACCACGCATGATTTCTGCATATCAAATACAAAACTAAAGACTGTGTATAAATAGTTATATCAATCTTGATAATTGTAGTTAAGATTGATATAAAAATAATGAAGCATCTTTAAAGATTAAATCTACGTGCCAAATCACTGCATACATATCTAAGAAATGGTCAGAATAAAAACTCATATGATATTCCATCAATTTGGCCTTAGAATGTGCTGTGTCACTATCCTTGAGAATTGCCGAGATGTGGAATTTCAAGCTGATGACATTAATTCTAGATCGATGAAGCCGTACTGTGAATAAGCACCATATACCGTTTGACGACATGTCATAGCGGGTTTCCTCTACTAAAGTAACGCAATTTTAAGATCTCATTCGTAATGATAACTATTTTCTAGAGTTTTACTGTATAATGTTTTTTTTGCTATATGTTCAATGATATTCTGTATGTACAAAGGTAGATACGCCATCCGTGCCTCAAAAACGAACCACCAAAGAGAATACAGTTGTAGGCTTTTGTTTAGGTAAATATTCTCAATCGAAATATGTATATGTGTATGCTATCGCTGCATTCGGAACACTTTTTTCGATTGTTTTGTGAGCATATCACGAATCTATACTTTTACATCATTGTATACGTAAGCAATGATTAGAGCATTTATTTTTTTCATTCTTATGACAAGGACTCAAATTATGGTTGTATTAAATTTTATGTCGTAGAGTGACTGTTTTAATTAAAGATTCAAAATCTTACCCAAAAAATTATAATGATATAATTATTAATGATATAATTAGTCAAGTCTATCTTATGTACAATCTATTACATAATAGTTGGCATTGTAATCTTTACTTATAATATCACTTCCAAAAGAAACGTAAAATCTTGTATATAAAAAGACATATAACTTTACTAAACGTAACCTATCATGTATCTTCATACATCCATGAGATTACTAATGAAATCGTGTCGAGCAGCAAACAACTCGATGATCGCATCAAAAAGCGCTTACCGCGCTGACTTTTTTACCTCTAATTGTAAGTTATTCGGCTGCATTGGACGTGGGCTATATACGCTAGTTATGGCACTATACGAGAGTTGAGTGACGATTATTGGTGGAACAACGGTTGTATTTTTTCACCCAATTAAATGGGCGAACACGGCTAAGTTACAGTGCCATTGTTATCGGACCGTGCAATTTTCATTAATCTGCCAGTTTTCCGAATCGTCTAGCAGTCTTCAATTGTATTGTTACGTTATATTGCCAATGTGTACTTTGTAAAGTTAGAGTGCACAAATATGGAATAAACTACGTTTTTAGCTCGCTTTGTTAGATGCATAACATCTCATACATAAACAATTTTATAACATTTATTATAAAATGAGAACAACCAAATCAAAGACACTGATGATTACCATTATTTGGTTCTGTAGTGGGTGCATATATACAGCAAAGAACCTAATAAAACGCTAGAAATTAAATAAAATTCAATCTAGTAGGTATCTTACTTACCGTCATCATCAGCTCATTAAACGTCCCCATCGAGGGGCACGAGCCTACCCGTATAAGTTGATTAGGCCTTAGTCGTCCACGCGGGCCCAATGCGGATTGGACGACTTCACGCACAACCTTCGAATCTCTTCGCAGGCGTGCATGAAGGTTTCCTCACGATGTTTTCCTTTACCGTAAGAGCGTCGGATAACGTAATATATTTTCGAAAATTCGAAAACACATTGGTATCTGTCGGGATTTGAACCTCAGTCTTCCGGTAGGAAGGCGACAGTCCACACATTGAGCCACCGACGCTCTTACTTACCAATTGCGAAAATTTATACATTTTATTTACTTATTTAAGGCACCAACATAACAAACGATGATATCATTTACAATTATAACTTATTAGTAAACAAATCGCTGTTATACTTAAAGGCTGCCACGACATGCACTATAATAATGCATTTAATATGCTTTTAATAAATTACTTAAATTTTAACAATTTTTTTTTTTCATCTTTAAAATACTATAAAAATCGTAACAAAAATCGTTCAAACAGACACCAATAACATGAATCATCGCGCGTTCAAAGCCATATCTGCGTTGAACACTCAAAACGGTGTTAGAACAAAAATCGCCGCGTCCGCATATACATCAGCGTGTGCCGGTGGGGCAAATAGCCCGTGGTGGTAAATCGTGCGTCGAAACGCGCAATATCAATGGCGGTGCAGCGTCATTACTACGACGCTCCGGTGCACGCACGCGCCACTTCATAGTAACATAGAGCAACTTAAACAGACAGGACATTGCGTTCTTTTATTTCGTGAACAAATTTGTATAAACACCGATTTTGCGACCATAGAAGCAATTGAAATTAAGACGGCAACGCATTCCAATGCCTCTGGTATTGTTAATATTCATGGGCGGTGGCTTCATTTATCATCAGATGACCCGTTTGCGCGTTTGCCCGCAGAAACATAAAAAATAGGCTTACATATTAAAAGCATTGAACAATCCTTAATATTAGATTGAAATTGCAGTTCCAGGCTGGACTTAATTTTTCAGAGGAGCATTTCGGATCCTTGGTCCTTAGGCTTTACTATCTGTTTTGCAATATTGGGTGCCTTGCAATATTGGGTGCCTTGCTATTTCATAGGTATAAAAAAGTCAATTTACATTATGACAAAAAAAATAAAGTTAACCAAGGGGGTTACTGCCATCTCTTAAAGCAGTGTTAAAATAATATTACTTCGTCTTTTCTGGTACAAAAATGCTGACGTATCATTATAACAATACTGTTTTAAGAGATTGTAGCTACCCCCCTGGTAGAGGAAAATGGAATTTTTATACATCCATAATAATACTAATAGCTAGTCGAATATCATGGTGAATGGAATTTTCAAGTGTTAAAAAAAGTTTCAAATGTAATTAATATATTAACCATGGGCACTTAAAAAAAAACTTAAAAATAAGAAATGGTTATTTGTAGTAGTCATTTTGAAACTCGAATAATCTTTGCGAGTAAGTAGTATTGTTCCCCTATATTTTGCTGTGCCACTATTTCCTGGATCCGGAGTCAATGTCGGTAAATACTACATTCTGCTTCGATTGGATGGAAACAAAAGTGAGTTTATTATCAATATAAATCGGTTGCGTCTCCGGGTTTTATATTGTTTCAATTTATCTTGCTTTAGATTTAAGCTTCGAGAGTGAAGTATTTAACTTTTGCATTTTTAAGTCATTTCTTCAACCTATCGCAGTCCACTGCTGACATAGGCCTCCCCATTTTCGCCAGATATCCCGGTCCTCCGCTAAATATTATTATATTAAATTAATGTCATTACCATTTCAGCTCATTATTCTCACCTATACGTCCACCTTAGTAGTCGCTTACATATTTAAATAAAATATAAAATATAATATATATTATGATCTATACTTTTGTAGATTTATGATGCATTTTTTTTCAGAAAGCAAAAACTTTACAAATCTACTAAAAAACTCTTACACCATCAGGCTTATCTAAACAAAACATTCGTGCCATGACTAAATTCATAAGATAATCAATTACCAAGAGGGCAAAACCCGATACAAATTCCTAACACTGTTACGCGAGCTCGCTCAATTTGTCGTTCTTTTTTTCCCGTCTCATTGTTTCATTTCCGTCAACGGACGAGCTAAGAAATACATTGGATCTGACAAAAAGTTTCATCCAAAGGCTATTGAGCGTGACCTTCAAAACAGTACAAGAACAAGTTTCAAAGATATGCTGTGTAGGGTATTGCAATTCTTTAACTAACTTTTGACTATTTAATGACCGCTTCGTTTCCCGCCTGACCCAGTTCCTTTTGTAAGACAACCCTTCTTTCGCGGAGCACTTATGCAAAACAAATATGCTCCAGTTTTCTTTTGCGGTTATGTTTGTGGTCAGCTTTATTTTGTGACTTGTGTTTTGCTATTTATTCGCGTCACCATGAACTGGATTTATGTTTTTTTGAAAACGAAAATCAATTTATTATGGCAGATTAAATAATAAATACTATTATATTATGTTTTTGAAAACGAAAACCAATTTAGTGTGGAACAATTAGTTTACAATGCATTAATTTAAGGATAATTTATTCTCACTGCTATGTAGTAAGTTCTGTTGTGCACTATTTGCATTTATTTCATTGAAATCACCCGTTTTAATGCATGATTCTTAAATATAAAACACAAAAATAAACGAACTTACTTACCATGACGAGTGTAACCACTTAATAAAGATTCATCGAGCCGTTAAATTCCAAATTTATTGCCGAAAATGTACACTTTATTGTTGAACATATTTGTTTTGTTTTCGCAATTCACAACAGGGGGCGCGGCGTGGCAGTAAGTTAAATTAATATTCTGTCAGCGCACACGATTCGGCGTTGTGTTTTATGATATCTCAACGTTTTGATCAGAAGTATCAAATCAAATCGAGTGTTCGGTTATCGATTTATTGTTAAGTTCCGTTCTGAGATATCCTTGTTCTGCAATTGATACGCAAGCTACCTTGTTTATTTTTTACACTGTTTTTATGATTTATGAGAAGTATACTTTTTGGTTATTCAGGACCTGTTTTTTTCTGATAATATAATAAGGATGAAATAAAAAACAAATAGCTTCGATATATTTCAATTATTTGTATTATACCTTTTTGTGTATTTCATTCACGGAATTGACGCTAGAATATTCGACAGTGAACATTGGGCTAAGGTAAGTCATCATACCTAAAGGTAAGAAATTTCATATAAAGTTGTCTTGTCTTAAGCTGTTTATTTCGAAAAGAAACGATCGTGTTCTTAGTTTCTATAATTATTGTAAAAACAGACGCTATTGTTTTATTATTATTTCATCATCATCATCATCATCATATTACAGCCTAATTATGTCCATGCTGAACGAAGGCCTCCCCTAATGATTCACGCGGACCGATCCCTTGCAGTTGACATCCATCTGCTACCCGCCACCTTAACCAGATATCCGTCCATCTGGTTGGGGTCGGCCTACGCTTCGCTATCGTTTGTGTGGCGAAGTAAGTTACATTAATGAATATGAGCTGAAATGATACTTCTACAATATAATTATTAGGTATATAAAAGTGCAAGTAACGCAAAACATGGTTTAATTGGTAATTCGGTAAATTTATTAGCCGTTATTTAGATAGGAATATAAATATGAACTAATTGCAATGCAAAATCAAAGCCTTTTTTTATCGAGTGTATCAATATCTGTCAGTTACCAATCATTGTATAGTCTGCAGCACGCTTTATATAAAAAAAATCTTTACTACGACAGTGACGCACATTCACGAGGTACTCTAGCATTATGCAGAAGTCTAGCGGCCTCTAAAGGTTATGAATTATTTTACCAGGTTGTAAAATGACATGACCAAAAAGTTTTGATATTATTGTATTGTACTATTTTAAAGCTCCCAAAATTTATTGTACGATCTAATGTAGACAACAAAATAAATAACTATTATCTTGTTTACACCTGAAGCTTTGATTTAAATAAACAAACCTTATGATAAATCAGCTTATTTGAAAACAACGGTAGAAGACAATAGCATTATGTTGGTTATAAAAAGCTACGACTTTGTGTAGAGCGGTACAAACTTTTCGCTTGTTACCGATTTTCTCAGTACAAGTATATTCATTTTTCCTCATTCTTTGTGGCTTCGTTCATGTTACGCGAGTTATAAGAGATATTTAAAAAAAATGTTGTTTCGTACGTGAGTTGAGGGATATAATGCTAATACTATGGGACCAGACAAGTCTTCTACTTATAGACGGAATGAGATAAAAAAAATATTATAACAAGCAAATTTTTATTATTTAAATAATCCTGAAGTTGGTTTCTTAAAAATCTTCTACGTGGCACTCGGTTGCCAGTTTGATTTTTTTTATGGATATAGATTATCCCAATTCATATTCAGGATTCGTACTTACACAGTCCTCATAAACCATTTCGAAAACCAACAATCTCACGCGAGATGCACCGATATGACCAGGTAATACACGATTGAACATTTAAGGCCGAATACAAACATTTCTTAAAGCGTATTTATATTAAAAACAGTTATTTCACTTGATGTGAAAGGTTCAGTCTGAACCTTCAAGGCCAATCTCGCCAGCTTATGATGCATTCCCCTGTCAAATAAGCCAGCGATGTAGACCTCTAGCAATAGGCTGTACAGCTATACTGATGACTACCCCATGTAATGCTCAAGCTTTGTATCTATGTGAGTTTCCATTGTAGTGTCACAACATCGGGGTGGAATTGTTCCGTGAAATAGAGTTTTTAAATCGTGAATCTTAAAAAAGTGATTCGTAGTTTAGCAACTATTTTCACATTGATAAAGTGACTTAATGACTGCAATGTTGTAGCAACCTTTATTTATTAATTTTTGATCGCACTGAATATAATTATTGGGTCCATCTGTAAAAAAATTAAAGTTAAAAATATAAATGTAATTGAATACTTCCAAATCAAAACTTAAAACAAAAGTTTTATCATAATAGGTACACGATACAGTTATGGAAACATTTTACATGAAATGTTTTTGGTGTGATGGATTTGTATAAAATATTTTAAAAAAATGGGTTCTTTAATATTGAAGACGTATGCGAAATAGTCAGTATGCCGAAAGCCTTAAATGCTCGAAGTATAGGCGTACCACAGATTAAAATTCATTTGGGAACTGCCGCGCCGATGTAAACTTAAAACTAATGTGCCAAGATAAAGATGGTGATAAGCACCCGCGTGTTGGGATCCACAAGTTGTTGTGTCAGATAAAACAAAGGTTTTGCGGAGCTTTTTTTCCCTGTACAAGGAAGGCAAAGGGTGACCAGTAAATTTAATTTAATAAATGTTTATTTAAATAAACTTAAAATACTGGAGTGTTTGAGGTTTAGTATAACTTTTTAATTATGCAGACCGTAAAAGTTAATTGATACCTTCTCCTATAGTAAGTGCTAGGACAATTTAATAAGAATAAATATATTTTTATGTCAATACTGTAAATATCAGGTGCATATTAAGAAATACCAATAATAAAGTATTTTTTAAATATATTTGTATTTTCAAAGGACGCCGATTCCTTTTAAACAATTAATTAGAATTAATAATAATAATTAATTAATACCTAGAGGTAGAAAATTGTATCATCATAATTTCGCACTTCAAGGTTTCAAATGTGAAACACCTACGCTTCCGCAATAAAACAAAATTGTATTAGTATACATTGCTTACTGGATACAAACTCGTTTATAGTTACAATAATATTTTTTAATAGACGATTTATAAACCTTATTATGTAAGACTAAGATTATACCAACATTTAAATTATAATATATTAAATTAAACTACTAACACAGCATTATTTAAACAAAACTTGTCTGTCTATTTCTATTGCTGGAGGGCGTCGCAAAAGACATAGTGCTTCTATGATATCGGGAGCAGTTATCTCTTGCAGTCATTGACCATATGATCACCTCCATTTGCCCAGCTTTAATTTTTTTTAAAAGTCACCCCTTATGTGCATTATACGATTACACTGAGATTTCATATCTAAGTTACTTAAAACATTAATTATACGGAATCCCTTCCAGGATTCCAAAGTTGACAATCTTAATGTCAAATAGTCCTTCTAGAACCACGAGTGTGAACACAGTTTTCCGCACCCAGATAAAATGCGTGAGAATATCTTTGTTTCGTGTAAAATGCATTTGTATTCAATCCGTACACGCTAATTGCGAATTAATTCGGATCCTATCGGTCAGCAATTTACAAATTTACAACAGAATCAAGAGCACCTGAATTCTGATCAGGTGAAGAAAATTAACGTCAATTTACTGCCTACAGTTTGGATTTTGCTTTGTTGTATTTTCATGTACCATACAGATGCTATTGGTAATTTAATTTATTTGTGTTTATAGAATTTAAGCAGTATGTTAACTTATACTTAACGTATGGAAAATATTTTTCAATCATCACACTTTTTATATAGTTAATGAATGAGGTTCAGTAAACTCACTTGATATTAAATACCACCTTCACAACAGATGCAATGTTCATGAAAAGTAATGACTGTAAATAGCAATTATTTATAATAGAAAAAGTCACTGTGTGCAATTTTCCTTTTTGCTTAGGACATGGCATGAAAATCTCGTATGTTCTGAAAATAAAGATGAATTCGTGCTTGAGAGAGCTCAACCTCCCCACAGCGTCACAGTAAAAAAAGGCAAAAAAAATTTTTTTTCCATCACCCAAGATGCCGATGAGATGAACACTTAAAGAAAAAACTGAGGTGCATAACATCCTTTTTCACGGAATGAAGTTTAGCACTGTAGGTACCTACCTACATGAATAAGTATTGAGCCTTCTACCCAGTGCAAATATAGCTAGAAATTCATAACCTTTCCTAAAAATGAAAAAGGGCAAATATTTCCACCATAAATAATCCTAACGCGGAACTTACAACAAAAGGGCAAAACACGTGATATATTGTGTTTCTGTTACAAGGCGTTCCATGTATCGGCCTTCATACCTTGGAGGAAGTAGGCGTATGCCGTGGCTGTAGATTGCTTGCGATATCGAGGCCGGCAATTAAAAGTTGTAACGCAGTATTATACCAATCTAACAAATCTGCGACCCAGTGATGTTAAGATTTGCTACATAATATAAGCCTTACTTCTTTGATTATATTTAAATTATGTTAACATCTATGATACTTTTAAGAGTGGTATGGTACTTTTTTATTACAATTTTTTCGCTGGATCTTAGTAGAATACGAGAGTCTAAAACAGTAGTAGTTACTTAATATTTGTAAGTGTTATTCATTTTATAAATTGAGTGCAATTTATTTTGAAACTATTATAGCTTACTTCGTGTTTTATAAGTAACCAAGGCCAATAAATAGGAAACAGTAGTCTTAAGAAAGAAATTCCAGTAGAACATTTTTAAAACTCATAACTATCTTACTTCCTAATTAATATTTTTCTTACTAACAATGGTGTTTGCAACTTGCTCTTAATTATCATAGTGGGCAGCGGTATAAAGCTTCTCGTCTCCATACGAGAGTTAACATTGAATGTCTTGTTATATAATATCAGCTCATTAAACGTCCCCACGAGGGGCACGAGCCTATCGTAAAGGGTGATTAGGCTTAGTCGTCACGCGGGCCAGTGCGGATTGGAAGACTTCACACACACCTTTGAATTCTTCGCAGGCGTGCATGAAGTTTCATCACGATGTTTTCCTTCACCGTAAGAGCGTCGGATAACGTACTATATTTTCGAAAATTCGAAATGCATTGGTACATGTCGGGATTTGCACCTCAGCCCTCCGTAGGAAGGCACAGTCCACACCACTGAGCCCGACGCTCTCATATAATAAATTCACTAAATATAGTACGTTTAGGTAGCGTTATGTATGAGTTAAAGCTATATATTTCAATGATAGTCATGATAGCTAATAAAGTGTTTATCGTTCTCATCAACTTGGTCACAGCTATGCTATCTAGACTCTACAAAAAGCGGTATTTTTTTTCTTTACAGATACGTTAGCGATATGTAAATAAATAAATGAATAAGGCAGGGCATGTGTGCATACTCATCGTGTCAAAATAATAAAACTAAAAAGCGAATACGAAAATAAAGTTTCGTGTAAATAATTTGACGTTCCAAGCTTTATTTGTTTACTTTTGTTAAACAAAAGTTTTGTTTTGTTTTTGTTTGTTTGTTTTAATTCCGGTGAAACAATGAACAATTCTAGCGTTTTTCACCTAAATCTACCGTTTGTAAGCACTAATAAAAAAGTATAGTCATCTTTTAGAGATTAAAAGGTGAGTTACGGTTTCATGGGTACATTGAGATAGTTACGTAAAATAAATGTACTAAAGTTAATTGTCTCTACAAAGACAGTTATCTAGAATTTGAAATAATACATTTTCATAAATGTCCTAATGATAAGTAGTGTATCCTGTAAGAAAAGAAATGCATAACACCTGAACATGAATACAACAATGACAATCTGATAAAGGAAACCAGATCTTATAGATCATAAAAAAATATATATAGTACCATGTTAGACTGGTGATATCCTCTCATATACTCCATTTTTCATATATTAGAGGCAGGGTCGGAAATTATAACACTGAATGATGTTCGATTCTACTTATTGTTATGGCCGTTACTTACACGTGCCAAGATAATTCAACATTGTTTTTTATTCTCGCGGAAGGAGTTTGAAAAGCGAAACTCCTCGCACAGATCGTCCTAATGTTTGCGGCTTGCAGCACCGGCGGTTGCAGCTTTGTTTTTCGTAGTTACTCGAGTGGTAAATTCGGTAAAACTGTTGCGAGAGACGCGTTTTATCTCACGGGGAAAATGGAAACAGGTTTTGGTGCTGATTCCTCTGGAAACAGAAGATTAGAAGCGTATTAAGGCAAAGGAAATTCAAACTTAAGAACTAAGTGTAATGAATGTGTTTATTTCTGGCGAGTCGTTTGCTGTCTGCAATTAACATCATTTTATCATAGCATGTGGAGCCAAAACTTAAAACTTTACACAGATGAATAGAACGAAGATAAATGGAAGTCCTCTACTGCAGTAGACGTTTAGGTAGTATTTTTTACCACGCACGACAAAATTGTAGAATGTTACCTTTGGAAATATCGCATTACCGAAACGACCTCGCGTCCTTCAAAAAGTGTGCCCATTTAAAAAAGCTGGCAATACATCTGTCTGGTATGCAAATACACATTATTAGCGGTTTTATTTAGCATTTACTTTTGTTATAGGTAGCAGGCATTCACACATCGCCATCTAGCCCCCAATTTAAGCGTGAAGCCTGTATTATGGGTACTAAACAACTAATAAACATACTTGTATACATTTTTTTTTGGAACATACATACATAATATACATAGAAAACACCCAGACCATTACAAGACATATTCATGCACACAAATGTTTGTACTGCTTAGGGATCGAACCCGGAACCCCTGGTGTTGCAGCCGACCTCTCAACCGCAACACTAAATGGGTCGTCAATAATGGGCCTAATGGAAAGTAATCATCTCCGCCCATGAACAACGGGGACACCAGAAGTGTCATCGGTGCGTTTCTTGCCTGTGAGGAAGAAAGAAAGAAGAAAAATGGGGATTCATTTTTATCTTATGGCGGGTAGTCTGATGATGAAACGCAGCAGTATGTATAAGATCGAACCATTATTTGGAACACTTCCAGGTGTTCTAGTTTGTTTTTCCTATGTAGCGAAATACAATATGAACCAACGTTATCTCCGTGGTTTAGTTGCTCTACTTGCCTTGCCTTTTGTCCCCACAGATCCATCGCCGACAATTACTAACGGAATAAAAAATCAAATAGTTAATGGAATAATATTGTCACTGGAGATAGCTCGATAGGTTATTCGGAGAACTGGAATATCCCTTTACAAATGGACGAGATATAAGCTCAGCAGAGTTGCAATTGGCTAAGTAAAATATAAATATATAGTGATTGATTTTGTGTGACTTTATCGATCCTTTACTACTTACTACCATTTAATGTATGCTATAATTGTACTTTGAAGACATTAACGTCATACTTATTTTACCATTTCGATCGATTTGATATTCAAATGTGGCGATAATTATGACTACTTTTTTCGATAATGAGCAGAATTTATATATTCAGCGCTTCAACTTATTTTAATTACATCCCTGACATCCCAATCAAAAACAATCCCGATAACTGGGCACTGGATCCCAAACAGTTATTCATATCATATCCTAAATACAAGTCATAGTTAATTACAAGCCGCAAAACAATACAAAGGTTTCGAACCTAGCATGAAATATCGCATATACCTTTCCTTATCTTGAAATAGGAATAACGATATTCCTTTGTTTCCACTTACCTTTACAAAACAAACGAACAATTCCTTTCACAAAAAACGCCTAACTCTGTTACCATTCAGGCGGGGTTTAACATAGCATGATCTAATTTGTTATTAAATTGCTATTTATACCCTTATTTGGTACGCAACAGAGGGTGGGTATTGGAATCCAATGAATTTTAACTTGTATCAATGGAAACGCTTAAATTTTCAAATGGGGTTGAGTCCGGTAAATGTTGACTGTTAAACGTTTTTTAAAGTTTGTTGGTGAATCCATAAAGAGAAATGTTTATTGAGGTTTTACGGCGTTACGGTAACAGTTTTTGTAGCGGTTTCTTTTTGAGTACCGTATGTTGGTTAGATAAAATGCATACTGTAAAAAAATATTATCATGTTTCCCAAGTAAGATTTTAATATTGTTTTTTTTTGTTTCTTATAATACATATTAGGGTGGAGCGAAATGTATGGAGCAAAAAAAAATCGTTTTATCTCAACGGAATAGGGATGAAAAGTTGTCTTATAATATTCAAAACAAGTGTACAAAATTTGACTTACCAGTCGCATATTTTGAGGTGCCCAGAGGAGATGAAAAATAAAAAAAAAAAAATCCAGTTTTTCTATTTATTGCGAAAATTAAACATTAAAAAAGCAAACTTAAATATCAAACTGTTTTTTCGTATTAAAAGTAGGCATTCGTTTACGCGAAAGCAGTCTCGCTCTAATGAAACCGTCCCTTTTATTATCTCCACAAACTGCATTTGATGCTTCTGTCACCATTGATGCAGCGCTCTACTGCTTGAGTGTGACATGGAAAATCAATAATCTGACACATGCTGAGACCGTTCTTGACCACATCTTTCAAGGTTTTATCAGACTATTTAAAGTAAGAGGTGGTTCCGTTATCTCGCAATCTCGCCACGTAATATCAGTATAATCTTTGGCGTCAAAATTAAATGTAGGAACCTTAAACATCCGAAGTCTTGAACATTCTCTGATTTTGCTTTGATAATTCTATGGCATGCAGATCACTTTAACCTCTCTGTCATCGCCAAGCATAGCAAGAAGATTTTCTGGATGCCTGAAATACCCATTTGGCTGGATTACCTTGTCAATGATTCTTTCAAATTGGCATCCAAATAACGACTAAGACTAATGGTTTGCCATAGGTGCTTGGCTCCGTTAACGCACGAAGAATTGCATTTTATCGTAAACCACATGGGTCCATAAACCTCATAACGTAAGTGACTAATACTAACTTTTCTTCTGGGTCAGTTTTAGTAGCATACAATCTTAGAATTCGATTGGCTGTTGTTAGCCATCTGGAATAGTTAACAAGTCCAGGTTCCATATTAGCTAAATCAGAAGGAAATACACCAGTACTAATAGCAGTCATCACATCATAAAGATATTTTTGCTCAGTACTCAGATCTGTCTTTGAAATTTCAGGTAATATTGTTGGTATAACGTTAAATTTGACTATCGGCTTTGTATGACAATTTTATAATTGAGTTCCGATGGTGCCTGAAAATCATTTAGGCCCTGTAGTTTTGCCATCTAAATGTAACAGCAAGTGTCGTAAAGGTAATTCATTTGAATGCAGTTGGCAATAACCACTGTAATGGTCTATTTAGTTCTTCTTCTCAGGCGGATAACACCTTTGAAACCAGTATTCACTTGTCTTGTTTTTTCTTATTTTGCCGTTGTAGCCTCATCGGCACCGCCTATCATCATTTTTCTGGTCGTTCTATGATCCAATAAAAAATCAACTTCCTCCTTGGGAATGCGACATTCTTTAGGACAGTTACAATCCGATATAACTTTGCATTTGCAGCTACAAATATCAAACAAACTATGAAAGTCTCTTATTATATATTTAATGTTCGTTGACGGCTTCGATATGGTTTCATTAAGCATCTGTATTTGTCATGATAAACGCGAATCCATTGTAGGATTCTTTGAAACTTACAGTTGGCAGCGACGATTTTTGCCATATTTCTAAAACTTCTTGAGACAGCCTTTCAGATATTTCATGAACTGTTGGCTCTTTTGTTGTTATATCAGGCTTCAATTTATGTTTGATAAATAAATAATATTTCATAATGTCGTTGTAAGTTGGTAACTGAGAAACAGGTAATTTTCTGGCAAACCAAAGACAGGACAGCTTGACATTTGTCGTGTTTTAACTTGCGACATATTTCTGTAATTAAGACAAAGAATACTTTTAATGTACTACGGTTATAACCGAAACTGCAAGTTTTGAATGTGAAAAATATTACTTACAATATGTATTTGTTCCCAGCCGTCAGATTCGATGTGTCAAGTACCTAAGTGCACGACAAACAAGTGAACTCGTGTACGCGCGCGAGTTGACTAATGCCATTTCTTTGATGTGAGGGAGTGAAATAAAATACCCCTTCCCCGCACCTCGTTACCTACCGATCAGAACAAACACGTTTCAAGTTCAATCTTGTTTAGTTTTACACTAATAAAGCATCGCTAAGAATATAATTCCGGGTTTATACAACGTTTGCGATTTTATGGAATTTGCGCAAATTTTCAAAACTTTACGATGATGGGGGCACTCTAAACTTAACGTAAACAAACTGAGCTTTCTCGTATTTAGTAATGACCTAAAATAGCAACTTTATACAGGTATGCGAAGCAAAAATTCAAAAAAATAAAATCGCTCCACCCTAATACTATATTATTGGAAACCAAGTATACGATGTCTGGTGTTCTATTGTGTGATTTTTTCTCCCACATGGCGCAGTTTCAAAATAATGCAACTGTGTTGAGCTGAGACAAACAACAAACTATTGTTTACAACTACGTAGCTTGTTTACTCATTGATTATTCAATTCATAAAAAGATAACGCATTAGAATTTTCTTAGGGATAGATAAACTCTCTCTAGCTTTGGGAACTAAAAATTTTAAATGAATATAAGGTAAGGAAGTAAATTAATTATCTATAACAATATGACATCATTCTTTTTGTTAAAGTGTGTGAAACATTTTTTTTATTTTTTATATCCTTTATAGGCAGACATTGACCGCATCTCACCTGATGGTAAGTGATGATGTGGCCGAAGATGGATCATGCCTGCCTAGAAACAGCCTATTCACTTTTGCCTTGAAGACGGCCAGGTTGTAATGATCGGGGAACACATAAGGAGGCAAAGAATTCCATTCCTTTGCGGTGCGCATTAGGAACGAGGCACCAAAGCGGGCTGTGCGGATTTGTGGAATGTCTACCACGTAAGGATGGAACGCTCGCCTCCGTCTTGTATCCCGATGGTGAAAAGGGGCTGGTGGAATTAACGCGTGTAATTCCATCGCACACTCACCGAAATGTAGCCTGTAAAACCGACAGCCGTGCAACTCTACGACGATGCTCGAGGCTTTGCAGCTTAGCGTCAGTCAGAGTAGGGTCGCCAATGAGCCGCTCAGCACGCCGCTCAATCGAGTTCAAAGCAGCCAGTTGGTATTTGGCTGATCCATCCCATAGGTGGCAGCAGTATTCCATACAATACCGGACTTGGGCTTGATATAATGCCTATCCTATGTCCTGGGGTGAAATACTGCCTAACCTTGGAAAGGATCCCAAGCTTTTTGCTGCAGTCTTTGCTTTGGACTCGATATATTGGCCGAAGTTGAGATTGTTTTTCGTGAATTGTTTCTCGGAGATTTACTTTAGAATGTTGAAATATTTTTCTATACTTTGATTACAATATAAATACAACTAACATCGACGAGGTCACTAGATACCCTCCTCATATCGGCTTAAGTTACAATCGTTAATTCACTTAACTATTTTAAGACTTCAATTAGTAAACTTCACTAATAAAGCCACAAAACTTTATAGCCCACGAAATGTAGCGTAAATTAAACAATTTCGTTAAGTGGTCTAATTTTGTATATTCGACGCCGTCGTTTGAAATGACAGCACCTGAAGACGCAAACAATAAAACACTCTTGGGTGAGAGCGAACGTATTTTTAGAACACCGCCAAGTATGGTTAGTTCCGTTTGGGGGTGGAGAATGGACGGAACCATTGATACGTAACGCAAGGACGTCAAAAGAAAGAAATTGATATTTGTTTGCGAAAACGCGACCGGTTGATATGTTTGGACGGTAAATAAATCGGGATGGAATTGATTCGACTTGTGTTATTTGATCCACGAGTGGTGTCTGGTGATTTAATGCGTGAATCTTTCGGAACTTATTTTGTATTAAGAAAACAACCGAAATAGTTTAACAATTTTGGTTCTTACCTATAATACAGTAAAGGTGATATGTATTGAGTCATATTTAATTGCGCCTTCAGAAACATTAGACTAAGCCTTTATAATTATTTTTGTGTAGCTAATTACAATGATAAGTCTCTTAAGTGACTTTAGTAAACTTGAGCATTGTACGGATTTTAGTGTGATACGTCAGTTTTAACTATAGAAGGCACTGTAGCATTTGGCAAGATTCAAAATTGGTGTCAATGGTATCGAATAACATTTTCATTGAATATTTGCTAATCATATGATCATATATATATGAAATAAGGATGTTCGAAAGGACTCCGTTACATATTTACTGCAATTAAATTCTTAGGAACTTTTTACTCTACGCTACTACTAGTCACAATAATAAAATATATTCCAAATGGTCACCTTCAACATTATTCATCATCATCAGCTCATTAACGGTTCTAGAGAATTCAAGCAAGAAACTTGTGCCACGGGTATTAAACACCGCATAAACAAATATACATTTTTGTATTAACATACATATAAACGCCCAGACTAAAAGCAACAGTTTTTTACTGACCGGTTATCGCACCCAGATCCCTAAAGCTTTTTTATTTATTTATTTAAGTACAACCAACATAAAACACGATGATATTATTTACAATTTTTCAATTATACCTACGTAACTTAACAATCGCTGTTATACTTAAAGGCTGCCACGACATGCCTTTTGATAAATAACTTAAAATTTCAACAATTAAAAATATAATTAAATTATTTTAAATAATTTTATTTTCATTCTCACTAACCTGAACAATGAAGGTAAATGTACAAAACAACAACTCCTTTAACATTCATTAATTGCGTGATGAAATGTATCGAAAGCTTCCGATCTAAAATTAAAACACAAACAGAATGCACAAGGCTTAAATATTAATAACAATTCCAAGCAAGGACATAATAAATGAGCTATATCAATAACGGCCTAGTAAAAATAAACGTGAGCCAACGACAAAGTCACGCAATCAGAGTACGCAGATAAGTCTGTGAATAGAAAAATACGAAATCGATAAAATTAATTTGTGTGATGTTGTAGGTGTGCTTTCATATTTTTAAATAAATGCAATTAAGTAATGTAAGGGTTCCAAACATTTACAATAAAAATTGGTCCCGACTCTATCAACCATGTATCTCTGGATAATTAATTCAATACTCGAAAATTTTATTATTAAATGGCGTAATACAGTGATAAATTATTTATTAAATCATATCAATCATAATTATAGAGAAATAATATAATATATAAAAGGCATGTTTGTCCATGGAGAGGCATACAATTCAATGAAAAATAGGCGAAAGCGACTAGCCAGCATTAAAATAAAAATTGCTTACATCGTTCCGGGGTAATTTCAAATCCTTTTAAAACCATGATAAAAGTTCTGTATTTATTTATTCTTTGATCTGTGTGCTCAGAGTCGCCACACAAATGTTATCGCAACCGCATCGTACGGAGATTAAGGCTGTGGCAGGAGGCGAATGCATCGTCATGCCTCCGTTTGTGTGGTGCAAGTCACTTACTCCGTATTAAATGGATTCACCAGGCGATGCTTTCACTGAATAATTAATTATTTAGGTACACATAACTGTATTAACGTGCTGAGCACAGTTAGGATTACATTGTTTAGACTTTGAAATATATTGAAGAATTAATAAATATATATATATATTGAGAAATGATATATATATAGAGAATTGAGAAGTAGGTAACGTGATCATTGAACTTAAAATATTATATGACTATAAAAAACTGTTAATGTGAAAAAATAAATGACAAATGTTATTTATTACAACTGTTGTGGCAAAACCTAATTGTTTTAAAAATTGTACAAATATTCGGAGTATTTCAGAATATTGCTTAATGATTTACATAAGTATATCAAAGATAAATAATATATTTTTAAAAATTTTCTTAACGTACAAATACCCGCTGTAAGTTTATAACATGACGTACTGACTCTGAGATGCTTTAAGCCTCAGGGAATGGAGAAAATAAAAATGAACAGTCTCCTTGTTGCCTTATCGGAATAGATTACTTTTTTCAAAATGTCCTCTAGGGGAGTAGTTGGACCGCGAGAGATTTTTTAACCAAATCATTAAACTCTTGGACAGATTTCTTAGTATCAGCAACTTAGTGAGGGGGAACATTCTTTGGACAGCAAAACGTAACCTTTCTGAGGTCAGAGGCGTATTTACGTGACGATTTGCTAGTGTAACAAATTGGATGTTTCGAACCGTTTTTTTAGCTTGAGCACGTACCAACGATTGCCTTTGCGTGTGGGCGCGTTGAACATAATAACCTTTCATTTTACAAATGCCTTCAACATAGAACCACACAGTGAACAGTCACATTTTGAAGTATCAACTTAAACGTTGTGGTTATTTTTAATACGCACCACGTTTTGGGAGTCCATTGTTTTCTTTGGGACATATTTATATTGTGGCTTTGGTTTACTCTTTGAAATCTATTTTTAGAAAACTTTCATGGTGTTTGGTTCGATCGCTTTATACTTAGTTGACTGCTAACATGCGTGCTTCTTAAATAAATTGTATGTTATTTAAATACTAAAGAATCCAAAAGATTTAGCTATTACATCTATGCTCATTAATTCGTTAATGGTAACATTTTCGAAGTGTTTGGTGGCTCATTGGTGTAGGCTGTTGCCTTTTGATCTGGAGGGTGCCTATTCAAATCCCGTCACGTATTTATGGTATTTGTATCTACTTTCGAATATGAACGTTCATTCAATGTAGTAACGGTGAAGGAAAACATCGCTAGGAAACCTGCCTCTGATGAAATTCAAAGGTTGTGCGTGAAGTCGGCCAATCCACACTGGGCCCGCCTAGACGACTAAGCCAGAACACTTGAGTGTGGCCGATACACTCGTGCCCTCGGTGGGAACGTTTAATTTTATAAGAAAAGAATATTCCTTAAAAATGTTGACCAACTATAATTTTCTTTACAAGTACTATATAAATATCGCATGCAATGATATAAATAATCATGCTGTATACACATGCTTGTGGTGTTACAGTACTCCCAGAAACCTTAAAACCATATTCAATGCTTAAATTGTATTTACTGTAATGCTGCTTTGTGTATCAAATAAATAAATTAAAAAAACAACAACAAATCGAAAACACGGATTGAACACAATTACTTATTTTAAATACTTGTTTCGTAGAACTACAAAATATGCTACATACACTATTGATCCATTTCGACAAACAAAAAACATTGATAGCCAATATATTGACATGCCATGTGATCGCTTTATTTGATGTGCGACTGTTACGTACGGGTTTTTCTTCATTATAAAACGCTACGGGAGACCCACCTTGAATTTGTCTATTAGTTCCAACAAAAGGAGCTGCTAAATTGTTTTAATAGAACTGCAGAACTGAGAGTCATTATGTATTGTTAAGTTGAAAGCTTTCATCCCCTCGCTTCATACCACCTGGTTTTGATGAGATTCTTATCTGTTGGATTGTAATTAAATGCATATGAGTATCATCTACCGTCAATTAAGAGGTGTTGAGAATGCATATGTTATGTTCAATCATAACACACATTGTGTTTAATCAGCTTCTTGAAATCTTGTGTTTAACGGGAACATTTTTGCACACTTCATTTGAGTACAAAAATTATTATAGTCTTTATTGCTTTCTTCTTTATGTCGGCATGTTATATATATATCAATAATGAGGATAGCAGATTTCCAACTAACAAATACATACACACATCACTGTGTTTGGCGCCTTTCGTTCCAGAGCTCAAACTTAAACTATTTCTGCAATTTATTACAGTCATAAACTATTGTGTGCAAGGGTTGTAAGCCCCAATCTTGATTCACTGATTGACTATATGCTATATTTTTAATGATATTCCATAAATGACGTTCAAATTTTCAATGATACTCAGGCAGATACAAAAAATGTAACAATTGGGTTTTTTTACATGACTAAATAATAGATTAACGACGATGATTAAAATTCATCTAAATAATTGCCACTGTTCTATTGCTACACCGTAATATTTAGTTTTTTACCATAAAATCTCATTGCACCAACTTTCACAGTTTGTCATATTAAGTGTAATTTTACTAACCGCCGAACCTAATAACGTTGTCGGTTTCATTTTCTACTCGCTAATTTGATATTAAAGAGCGAAAATTCACTGTGAGGTCGTGAGGTTGTCGGCCCAAATGAGACTTTCTTTACGCGAAGCCGCATTTATGTATTCTTCGTTTTTCTTATTATAGTATAGAATTTCTGTGGTGCTAATTCTTTGACGCCTTAATTAATTGGAAATACAGTGTGAGAAATGTTAAAATACATTTTCTTCGATATTGTACACCGTCGCACTGAAAATAAATTTTATTTGAATGATAATTAAATGTTAATATTTCAACGTTACTTGTATTATCATAATCAGCTCATTAAACGTCCCACCGAGGGACACGAGCCTACCCGAAGGGTGTTTAGGCCATAATCGTCTACGCGGGCCCAGTGCGGTTTGGACGACTTCACGCACAACCTTTAAATCACTTCGCAGGCGTGCGCAGGTTACTTCACAATGTTTTCCTTCACCGTAAGAGTGTCGTCGGATAATAGACATATAATTTTGAAAATTTGAAACACATTAGTACGTAGCAGGATTTGAACCGTTGGGGTTCAAATCCTGCGGTCAAATCCTTCCGGTACGAGGGCAACAGTCCACACCATTGAGCCACCGACGCTCTACTTTACTCGTACTTGTATGAACAACATAATTTATTTATTTATTATAATAAGCGTGACGTGAACGCCTAGATAATTCTTGAATCGGAACGCACCCACCATGACATACATATACTATGGTAGGCGCATTCCGATTCAGAACCCCGTGCAAATACCCGCGGTCTCACTCCAGCCATCTTCTCTACGTCATAGGATAATTCTTGCGCCAATCCATTATGAAGAATTCCGCCGATTTTTAAATATAAATCTTCATCACATCAAATGACTTTGTATTTCCTTATTAAATTGCAAATAATGAATGCAAAGGAATCTATGAAATTTAAACCAGACACTATTGGTAGCCAGCAGATTTGTCAGATTAGTTTTTAAAATGGCCAGCAATGTCCCACTGTCAATAGTGAGAAATCTCTCGAAGCTATCAAAGAAAGCGGCTTACTATACTTGAGGCAATTTCGCCGTCCAGTGCTCCGGCAAAGCGTGCAGGTAAGCCCGTTCTAAGTCTTTGTACAGCCTTAAAGCCGGTAATTCTGTCTTCCCCCCTCTATACATGTTCACGTCTGAAGAAATTGCTAACGTTTTAAAGAGAGCAGCATTAAAGAGTTTTTACAAGATATTATTACGCTGTGCGTAGAAATGACTTCATTAAGTCTGAAAGGTTCTGTAATGGAGTCCTCTTAGAAAAGAAGCATGGACCGACGCGCCAACCTGATGGACCGATGACTTAGTTCAAGTGGCAGACAGATGTTGTCTGCCTTCTTTCAGCAGTGAACATATTAGACTGTAACGATGATAATGGTTTTAGATGGAATATGTATGATGAAACATGAAACCGAAGTGATACTGCAGCGTGCTTTGTGTTTTGTTGAGAGTGAGAGTACCAATACAAAAATTTAATCAACATTACTTTTTTTTATCATCTATAGGCAGACGATTGCCCGCCATCTTACTGGATGGTAAGTGATGATGTGGCCTAGTACGGATCATGCCTGCCTAAAAACAGCCTATTCACTCTTGCCTTGAAGACGGCCATTCCTTTACGGTGCGCATTAACGAGGCACCATAGAGAGATTGAGAGAAATTTAATTTGAGGTTGTTAAGGTAATCAGTGCAAAATATGAGGTTACAGACTTAATAATATAATAGGCGTCTAAACTTCACCATACGACTAAATTCAATAAATCTTATCTGAGTAACACGTTTCAAGTCTCCCACAGCACGACGACGCAATTAACAGAGAAAAATCTTAAAAACCAAACAAAACAAATACCTCCTCCACATTTACACACCGGGCAACTCGTGATACGTACAATAAGTGACATTCCTTATTTCACTTGTCAACTACAAATCTTCAGACCACCCATGTCTGCAT